>BSBK01002873.1:2500-225000 GCA_027943335.1 Chamaecyparis obtusa | reverse complement strand
CATCTTCTAGGGTTCAACACATAAACCCCGAACTGGTTCTTCACATACAAATCCTCCACCTTTTCTACTTGCATACTCTTCCACTTTAGCTTCCTCTGTCTCTTCAAGTCTTTTCTTGACAATGCATGGGTCGGTTTCAAAAACTGATCATTCATTTTCTCAGGATCTGCCAACTCAATTCAGGTATCAATACTCTCAGGTACCGATACTCAGATTTTGCTTACCGAGCATTGTATCCATCAAAGACATTAGTGAAAACTTCTTGTCATCTTTCTCAATAGTAAATACATTCTTCACACAATCATATATCGCTCTGCAATCATATTGCCAAGGTCTACCGAGCAATATATCACAACTATTCATCTCCATAATGTCACACAACACAAGATCCTTATACTGGCCAATCTGAACATCAATGAAGCATTGTTCTCTAACTTCCAAAGCATGATCATCTTCCAACCAACCAATCCTATAAGGATGTGGGTGTTTCATTCTATTCAATCCAAGGTTTTGAACCATGTCCTCAACAACAAGGTTATCAGTACTACCACTATCAACAATCACATTACAGAGTTTACCTCTAGATTTGCATTGGGTCCTAAACAAGTTGCTCCTCTAACAAGGTTCCTCCTTTGTACTGAGCAATGTTCGCCAAAGCAGCAAGCTCTCTGATTCAGGTTCATTATGTACTTATTCATTCACCACAGCTGTCCGTCGGTCAATCTTCTTCTATTGAGTACACTCAAAATAATGATGGCCTTCACCTCCACAATTGTAACAAGTACCTTTAAAGATTACCTTCCCTATCTTCTTCTTTAGTTCCACAGGTTTCGGTTCATCTTCTGCATCCGTCGATTATCCTTCATCGAGTGATCAACCTTCTCCTTTCCTCGAGAGTTACTGTTTTGTTTCCTCTTCAACTTATATTCTGCCTTCAGTGCATATTGATAAGCATCCTCAACTGATTCAATCCTTAGCATACCAAGCTCATCCTGAATATTGAATTTCAACCCATTCACATACCGAGCTACCTTTTCCTTACCAAGCTCTCGGTGTCCAAACCGAATAGTAAGTTTGTAGAACTCCTCGGTATAATATTCAACAGTCAAATCCTTTTGTTTCAAATTCTGCAACTTCTTAAACAAATCAAGCTCATAGTCAATAGGTATGAACTTAGCTTTCAACTTAGTCACCATCAACCTCCACCGATTGATCTTCATTTCACCTTCATCTTCTCTATCTGTTTGTAGTTCTTTCCACCAAAGAGCAGCATGTCCTTTCAACTTTGTCTGTACTAATCTCACCCGAAGAGGATCTTCAATTTCTTCCAGCTCAAAGAAATCTTCAAGTTCACCAATCCAATCAATCAAGTTCTCGGGCTTCAAAGTACCAGAAAAAGCAGAAACTTCCATTTGGTAACTACTACTTAACCGAGCTCTAGATCTAGGTAACCGAGCAGTTCTATCTTCACCAGATCTATCTCTCCGGTCATCACCACTAGATCTAGTAGGTTCAAAGTCTTTAGCAGCTTCCTCATAGCCATCTTCAGTAGCAACACTCTGAGGCACACTAGTAACAATCCTTATGATCTCAGCAAATATGTCACTCTTCATCAATTCCATCTCAGATCTGAAATCTGATTTCACCTTCTCTGTAATCCTAGATTCCATAGTATCACAGAGATCAGCAATTACTCTAGGGTCTAATCTTTTCAGAGGCATCCTAGAAGATATGCAAAACCCTCTGTAGAAAATCCTCACTGACCACCTTGTGACAATCTCCAAGTTGTAAGCAAGTCATATCTCAACCTACAACCTTGCAAAGACAACTAGGGCACAATTCCACAAGTTCAGTTCCACAGATCTGCAATCAAGATCACATGATCGCTCCACCAACCAGATCAACTTTGCAAATTTAGCCTTGTTAGGTGAATCTGTTCTATTCCACAAGATCTACTCTCACTCTGATACCACCTGACGCAAGCCAAAGGATGGTGGATCCAATTAAGGACAGTCCAAACCTTGCTACTACAGAATTACACAACGGATAACATAACAACACAACACAAGATATAATTATTTCACTGATTTTCATTAACATGCCTGGCTGTAAGGCCTTCCAAGTTAGGGCCAATTACAATTAGAAACAATTCTGCAAGATCAAGGATCCAATCCCACATTAGCTAGTTTATTTTTGAGACAAATCAGGCACTAATGGAAACCCTAAGGCAGATTTGAACTTGAGCTCGCAAGCCTCCAAGCAATCTCCTTGTTTCCAAGTTTGCAACCACTAGCCCTACTATTACAATTATCAAATAAGCAATTTGATATGCAAGATCATGCAAGATCTTTTCCACAACTTCACCAACTCTAGCTTCTCTAGATCGGTTACTTCACCATGGATCTTCTCTTCCTCGCTCTGTCTGATCATAAACATCTACCCAAACATCCCTTTAAATACAAATCTCTAACAATTAATTTCCTAAGCCAGTCGGCTTCTACTACAACAATTATTAAATGCCAAAATGGTCAGCTCTCAAATAGCCTAACAAACATTTAATACAGCATGTCGACCTCTAGATCCACTTAGGAGAATCCAACAAAACATACAAACAACAACTACACCAAGTCAGCACAACAAATCACATAGAACTCCAGTCGGTAAGTCAGATCTACCAAGCACTAGTGAATTAACCGAGCAAGCCAAGCATCACCGACCACCAGTGTCGACCAAGCACCACAGGCATGACCGAGTAACACTTTCACCAAGCACCAGAGACTATCAAGTTCCTTCAGTAACTAAGCTTCCTTCCTTAACTGAAACCGTCGGTCAAAGGTGCAACTGAGCAACACCGGCCAAACACAATCACCTTATGTAGTTTCATTGAGGACAAAGAATGCCCTTGCCTTATCCTTGGATGCCCCTACATCACTATCACTTGAACCTTAAGCTATAGACATTTTATCTTCATGGGATCACAACTGATTGCCACCTATCCACGGTTGTTAGTGGGACCATATAATTTGAAAGCTTTTGTTAAAACTTCTCGGTTAAGGTTATTTCGGTAGTTAATGTCAAGCGGGCTTGGTTAGTATGCAGTTTAAGGTTTGATTGGTTGAAAGAAAGATCTACGGCAGGTGTGATGACTCAAACAAAAAGTGACTGGCCTTTATTCATTGTAGGATCGTGACTGCCATCTGATTAGAATAATGGGAGAGGAAAAAATTACGGTGGGACGATGGGGCCAGAGATACCTTTTATGCGGATCGTAAGATGTGTTTTGATCTTAGGATAGGCATGAAGACTTGATCAAAAGTTGCAGAAAGTTTATTCATCACGGGATCATGCTTCTTTGATGTGTGTTCTTGATAATATCATATGTTAGTAGGGCCCAAGGTTCATCAGAAGATAAAGGATTTCCATCGACGGGAAGATCCAACGGTAGGCACTATTCTGTGAAGAAGAGATGCAAGATTTTTAGCCTTCATGGGATCACGCTTTGTTGATGCATGTCCTGATTTGTAAGTGGGTCCGTAGGTTTATCAAGTGTTAAAGGACCAACTAATTTAAAGGAAAATCGATGCCAGATGTGAAGCCTTAAAGGAAAAGTGATCGAAGGATAGTGATCGTGGGATCATGACTTGTTGACACGTGTCTTGCCTGATGGAAAGTTAAAGTTAGCCTAGGTCTTACACACGGTTTGAAATGAAATATTTTGATTGGTCAGTGGGTTCACGCAAGGTTAGAAACTTGTCCAGTTCTGGTCAATTTTGTGACATTTGTTTGATGAACTTGGAAAGTGAAGATCGACGAATCAATTTTAAAATTTTGAAGCCTAGGCTATCAAGTATTTTGTGAACATTGTAGAAACCATTTTTTCATTATGAATGGTTTAATGGTATATTGTGAGAAGTAAATGTAGAATACTGGCAAAGGTATAAGGAAAGAAATGATCATTTCAGATGACACATTATCTCTGAAGCTCTAAGATGAAAGGTGTTTTCTCCCTGCGCTTCAGCTTGCAAGTGTCTTTGAAAGGTGGTAGGTGATTTCTACTATGTTATTTAAACTATTCATATTTTTGATTGTGGTGCCATTGAATTGAAATTTTAAAAGGGGTTAAGGTGTTGTAATCACCCAAAAATGGTCATCTAGACTATTAGCCCCTTTTGCTAAATCATCAATTGCTTATTCTTGATCAAATCCTAGTTCTATCATTTATTCGATTATTTTCTATGGGCCAACCATTTTACCCTAAAGTCTTTATTTCATTAAAAGGAGTCTCCTCCTCTTTTATTAAATAAAAATCCCCCCACTTTTCCTCTTATCCTAAGTTGCACAAATAAAGCATTATTTCTATTTTATAAAAAGAAGAAAAACACTTTTTGTCTCATATGGGGCACAAAAGTCAACTCTTATTTTCTCATTGGAGGATACTTGTGCACATGGATTGCTCCTCTTTCAAGCTCCACCCTTGATTAAATCTTTTGCCTCTTACTCTCCATTGTCCATTCTTTCTCATTTCTTATAAAATGAGAGCTCTCTTCTCATTTTAGCATCCATCTTTTGAATACTAACCTTATGCTGCAGGATTGCTTGGAGACTTTGGAGCTTTTTTGAAGACATTCTTGCATTCATCTTCCATTTCTTGCATCATAGTTTCATATTTATGCTTTCCTAGATTAGCTTCATTTCTATGCTCTAGATTAGCTCACATAGATTAATTAGTTTGGATTGTAACACTTGCATCTTTCTTTTTCATAGCTTAGTTTGCATTCTTATTTCTAGCATAGTTGCATTTCATTCTCATATTGATTCTTGAGGATATTGGCATTCTTGCCCTTATCTCCATTGAATCTCCCATTGCATGGTTTACTAGCAAGGTCATAGGCTTAAATAGCTCTAGTTGAGAGCACACTTAATATCCTTGCACTCCATGCCTAGGGAGCTCTAGGTCATTTTTCAAGGTTTCCCATTCATGGATTCCCTTGGAAGCAAAGACTTAGAGAAGTGCACATCTTGTTGTGTACATTTTTGGTGCCCACCGTGGGTAGGAAATTATGCTCTTCACCCTTGTGGTGACCCAGAAATCCTGACCCACTTTTAGATTTTGAAAAGAAGAGGGTAATTGAACTCTTTGTTTGGTGTGTTTGAGAGAGATTCTTGAGCTAGGAGATTATTCTCTTCACCCTTGAGGTGAACCAGAAATCTTGACACTCAAGAGTTAATCCACTCTTTGTTTAGCATTAGGATCCTTTAGCAGGTCTGCTCTTGAGCAATCAAGAGGAATGACCCAAGTGGGGACAAGTTTATTGCCGGCTATTCCAACCCACTATAAACTCAAGGCTATCAAGGACACAAAACCTTGGTAGACGTAGTGCTTGTCTTCATTCGATGTGAGTACTTGTGGGATTGTGACCATGAGGAAAATGTTGAGCAAGAATGCTTAAGGTACTCTTGTGGCCGCGAGGTCTGTTACTTGCCGCAAGGTAAGGAGTCCCTTCGGGGAGAAAGGGGGGTACTACGAACGGAAGCCCTTACTAAGAACCATAGGTAGAGGCCACCCTATTTTGCCGCTTAGCTTCTTGGTGCAAGGATTGATCCAAGTGGAATAACTCGGATCACCCCAAGATTACTCACCATCTGTGTTCCTTTGGTTGTGTCATTGACACCTCCACGACAAAGCCAACATCTATTGTGGGCAACCACTTTGTGTGAGGCGATGGAACATCAAGTGTGGGCCAAGTTGCTAAGTATTGAGCCTTTGTCCTTCTAGGCTAGTAAGTGCTTGAAGTCTTCTTGCTGTGATCTACCCGTGCAAACATTCTCAAACATACAAACATCACGGTAGAATTCATAGGAGTTTTCATTTTGATATCCCAATTGTTTGTCTTGGTGAGGTTGCTTTTTCTCTTGCACAAGTGTTTGATGACATGTTCAATCACCTATTGTTTTCAAACCTGCCTGAATACTGTTGTCACTATGTTTGAAATCAACAAATTACCCATCAGATTGCAAAATTGACAAAATTACCTTAAAAAATTAGGACTTTTTACACTCACGGGTCAAGAGTCGTATGACACTAAAATCACATCGCACACTATTTCAAAATTTATCATATGATACTTCGTTCCTAGTTTTTTATCGCCCTGCTTGCTTGCATTCTATCACACAGGCTACTTGGAAAGTATCACTCGGTCTCTGTCAGAAGTATCGCCTAGTCAACTTTTATTGCCCTATTTGCCTAGAAACTATCACCCAAAGTCCTTTTGTTGTCTCACTGCTACCGAATTTGAAATTTCATTTGTTAATTGTCTTTTATTGTTCTTACTCGAACCTGGTCTGTTATCTACATGATTAAGTTTGTTCTAGACTGAGAAAATGAGTTAAAATTATTGGATTTGAGTTTCCCAAATGCTACTTTTGATCACTTGCCACATTTCAGTTACCTCTCTAGCTACTTGCTAATTGAGGTTCTTGCTCATATCTTGGCTTGAGTCAATTGATTGCTGTAAGTTCTTGAGCACTTTGACCAGCCATCTTTATTGTTCTATCTTGACAAGTGATCTTCTTTGGCTTTGCTTATCTCAATATCTGAAAAACTTTGTCTCATTCTATTAGTCAACCAACATTCCTTTTTCATGCTAGTTTCAACTCGATCTCAATTCGAGCAAGGGAATCACCCTCCATTCAACTATACATAGTTACCCTCACCCACAAGACGCTCACAAGCACTAATTAGAAACAATAGTTCCAGTCCTAACCAATCCGAGAATTCAAAACTCACCCCGTGGTACAAAAGGGGGCTTCCTCTTTTCCGCATTCAAGACCTCCAAAAACACAGATAGTGTCTCACTCACTCTGATTGAACAAGAAAAGTTTTGTCATTTGCAAGAACATTTTGAGCATAAGGACAACCAAGCGCGTTTAGATAAAATGGATGCTGCTAGGCGCATGGCTATGAAGGGGATGTCTCAAGAACAACCTGAGATTAGTGGCTACAAATATAGACCCCCTCCTTTTGGAACTATTGGAAACTATGGCAACAACATGCCACCAAGATCTCCTCCAAGATGAACTTTTGTTGCTCCTTCACCTCCTAGACCACCTCCCTCCCAGCATGAGGAAGAAGCCAACGATGAGGTTTCTAGTGAAGAACTTATGAGATTTGAACAAGATGAAGCCTCCCAACGTATGATGCTTAAACTTTTAGAGTGAAATGGGGATCAATACTTTCAATACATGACTTCTAGGGGATACAAGCTCCCTCTTAGCTATGATGTATGCCAGATTGTTCAAGAAAGAGTACCAAATGAATTGGAAATCCTTAGGGATGAATTGCAACGAACAAATCAACGTCTTGCTCAACTTGCAATAGAAAAAGAACCTCCAAAGGTTTCTTTGTAGAATCTATTTGTGCTCTTCCTTTTGACAGGAGTCTATACATGGTCCCATTTCCTAGGGATATTGAGGTTCCCAAATATGACAAGTATGATGGAAATGGTGACCCCCATGACCATGTGCGTCACTTTTATGCTCTTAGCATGGACTTCCTTCATGAGGACACATTTCTTTTGCGATTGTTCCCTAGAAGTTTAAGAGGACAAGCCTTAGAATGGTTTGCAAAGTTGACACCACCTCTTAAAACTTTTGATGAGTTGGTTAGGCGCTTCACCCAGCATTATCCATACAACATCCAATAGCCTATCACCATGATAGATCTCAGTGCTCTAAAGAAAAATCAAGGTGAGCCATTTGCCACTTACAACGTTGGAGGTCATTGTATTCTCGATATCCTCGACAGCTAGATGAAAGAGAAAAGATTGACATTTTCATCAACACTCTTATGCTAGAACTGTATTATGATCTAAGGAAACAATTGTTCCCTCTTTCAACAACATGGTTGAAATTTCATATCGGATTGAAGATGTGGCCATAAGAAAGGGGGATATTGTTATTAATAAAGATACTAGGGGAAATGGCAAGGACAAAAGCAAACCTTGGAATAAAAACAAGTATGTTGTTAATGATGATGTCGTGGATGTCCCAAAAACCAAAGAGCCTACTTTCAACCTCTCTAATGCTATATACATAGAAAAACAACAAGAGGTTGCCAATGCTCATAGTGCTCCTAAGCCTCAACATGTAGACAAGCCAAAAAAGACATTTCAACAACGAGTCTACACTAAGTTGGCTGAACCGTACGATGTGATTCTTAAGACTCTCGTTGCCAACAAGTATCTTACGCTTCCTGATAATTCTCATCCCTATGATCCACCAGTTAAGCCTAATTGGTGGAGAGAAGATCATTTCTACCATTATCACAAGAATAAGGGACATAAGACAGACTATTGTTTTAAGCTTAAAGACGCCATTCAAGATCTTATTGATGGAGGTACAGTTCTCACAGATGGCTTAGTTAAAAATTTTGATCACAAAGCTTTCAAGACTCCTCTACCTGAATATGAGAAAGTAGAATCATCTCAAGCAAATAAGAAGAATCATGATGCAAAGATCAAATATACATATACTCCTGATTCACCTGTGATCAACATGATAGAGCCTGTTGAGAGTGTTCTTATGGTGAGATCTCAAGATGATAATAACACCAACCATGGTATGCCAAAGTTGGTCTTGCAAACACTGAATGGTTCATCTTCCCGAAGTGAGACACTAAATGCTATTACTAGGGGGCAAGCCAAAATTGTCCTTAAAACCGCGCATGACCCTAAGCAAGCTTCTTCTTCCAAACAAGTGGTTCCTTCAGTTTTGTCTAGCTATGACCTTGTGCACTAATTACAACGGACACCCACTCAGATATCAATTTTTGAGTTCCTTGAGCTATCCCCTTTGCACAAAGAGATCCTTGAGAAAGCTCTTCGTACAGAAAATGTTCCCAATGATATTGATCCAGATCAATTCCAGGCTATGGTCAACCACATTGTGTCTCCCCACTACCTATCCTTTTTGGTAGAAGATGACACATCTCTTAGTCACCCTCATAATCTGGCTTTACACATTGAAGTTCTAGTCTACCATACCCGAGTCCTCCGAGTCCTGATAGACAATGGTGATGGGTTAAATATTGTTTCTTTCCATATGGTGCAATAGTTGGGATTGTCTAAATTGGTCATGGATCCTAGGCAAAAGATTACCATAAAACCATATAATGAAGTGGAAAGATCTTCCAAAGGTCTTGTTGTGTTGCTTATCTAAGTGGGCCCTGTCACGAAAGATATTGTTTTCCAAGTGTTGGACATCCCACTCACATATAACATTATTCTGGGTCGACCTTGGATCCATGAAGTGCAAGTTGTCCCTTCCACTTATCATCAGTGTGTCAAGTTTCCACACAATGGAGCTGAGATTGTGATTCCTAGGGACAATGCTATCGCTATCAATACTCTAACTGCTGCTGAGACATTTTTTCCTCACAACAAACCTTCTCATGATCATAATGCGTCCCTCATTGCTGCTAAGCAAAAATTAAAGATGATGAGTATTGGTATGGGGGAATATACATTAGACTCCATTGTTGCTATGCCTGCTTCTCCTAAGTCCTATGGTAGACCTTCACACAAGGCAAAGCCTTCTGCTTCTGCCATGACAATTTTTGATACATTTGTTCAATCATCCATACCCTTAGAGGCCAAAAAAGAAGAACAAGTTGTTAGGAAGTGGATTTATAGAGAAGAAGAAGATAGTATGACAGTTGCTACTCCCATTTCTCCTAAATTCTATGGTAAAGGCTATGAATTTCTGCAGCAAATGGGCTATCAAGGTCACAGACCTTTAAATAACAATGGGCACGCTTTAATTGAACCTTTGAGTCATACTAATGGCCGGTCTTCTAAAGATACCACAGGTCTAGGTTATGGTGTTGACAATGACATCCCTGAATATTCTAGAAATACTCCCGTGCTTAGTGACTCAGATACAGACATCAAGGAATCACCACTATGCACTATGGCCCAAATGGAAGACTATCTTCCTTCTACTTCATTTCTTTGGGGAGGAGAATGTATGCCTGCTGATGATACAGCTGAAGCCTCCACATCCAGAAATTTTGTGCCTAATGAGTCATTGAGCTTTGATAGACAACGTAGAAATATTGCATGATTGATAGAAAGAGGAGATGTCACACATAATGACATGAATGCCTCTACTTCTAGGCATCCTAAGCCTTTTTGGTGCAAACATCCCAGCAAAAGTTCCATGACCAATTCAAATGAATATGAATGAGACACTCTCTCAGATGGATCTTCTACAATAGATATGGACGTTGATGTGATTCATACCTATAGTGACCAACCCAACGTAGTTGATGAGTCGCACGTAGGGTCTGATGAGTTCAATCCACATATTGCTTCAATGGACCATGCTGGTCCTTCCATGACAAATTTAGATCTCGATACTTTTGGAGCCTACCCTATAGGCTCAACTTCTCTCGTCACCAGAGATGATATCCCCTGCATCAATAACCTTGAACCGATCGTTTCACTCTCCCTCATACACTCAGATCTCATAGATTGGTCTACCCAAGATCAAAGACCTATATTGCCTTCCTTTCAAAATGATTATGAGATCGCCTGCTACCTCAATGCTGTTGAACTTGTTACTTCTTCCACCAGCGAACCAGCAACAAACATGACTGAATCAGATATCAAGTACCTCAGTCATAAAATTAAAAGAAAAAAATAATGGTCGGATGGTGAAAACCACATTGTGGCGGTATTCGAACCTCAAAATAGTAAAAATAAAGACATATCTAAGGGTGAAAACCTCGCTGAGGCACCCAAGGATGAGGTACTTGGTAGTCTGTCGAGCTATTTTCAAGAAAGGTCTTTAGTTCTAATAGAACCTACACAACCCATCAACTTGGGAACAGAGGAATCTCCTAAAATCATACATGTGGCTCAGTCTCTCTCAGCAAAAGAAAAAGAACAATTTGCTACATTCTTTCAAGAGAAAAAGATCAATTTTGCCTGGACATACTCAGACATGCTAGGTTTAGATACTGAGCTTATTATGAATCACCTCTCTATTTCTCCAGAGGTAAAACCTATCAAACAAAAATTGAGAAAGATGCATCCTAATGTGGCATTACTGGTTAAGGCTGAACTTGAGAAGCTCCTAAAAGCCAATTTCATGAGGGCTATTGACTACGCTGAGTGGATTTCTAACATTGTCCTTGTTTCCAAACATGACAATTCCATTCGTGTATACATTGATTTCTGAGACTTGAATAAAGCATGCCCTAAGGATGATTTTCCACTTCCGAACATCGACATGATAGTGGACATGACAGCGGGCTATGAAATGTACTCCCTTATGGATGGCTTCTCTGGATATAACTAGATTAAGATCACCCCTGAGGACCAAGAGAAGAAAACCTTCACATGTGCATGGGGTACCTTTTGCTAGAATGTCATGTCGTTCGGGCTTAAAAATGCCGGTGCAACCTATCAAAGAGCCATGACTACCATCTTTCATGATATGATGCACAAAAACATGGAGGACTATGTTGATGACACGCTTGCCAAATCACAACAATGAAGCACTCATTTGTCTAATTTGAGTTTGATATTAGACCGCATGGAACAATTTCAGCTTAGATTAAATCCAAAAAAATGTGCTTTTGGTGTCACTTCTGGGAAACTACTAGGATACATAATATCAACAAAAGGAATAGAAGTAGACCCAGAAAAGGTGCAAGCTATCATGGAGATGCCACCTCCTCGTAACATCAAACAATTAAGGAGTCTTCAAGGCCATCTCCAATATATCAAGTGGCTCATTTCTCAGCTAGCTGACAAAGCTCAACCATTCAATCAGAATTTGCATAAAGGAGCTACTTGTATATGGAATGAGGAGTGTCAAAAGAACCTGGACCAGCTCAAGGGTTACCTAGCACGACCTCCTATCCTTATGCCACCTATCTAAGGGAAACCCTTGATATTATACATTTCTGCTACAACAAATTCTTTAGGGGCTCTCCTTGCACAACATGATGCTAAGGGAAAAGAACAAGCTATCTATTATATCAGTCGCACTCTAGTTGCTTATGAACTTAATTACACCAGTATTGAAAAGGCTTGCTTAGCTATGGTGTTTGCATCTCAAAAACTCAGACATTACATGTTGGGGCATACTATACAGTTGGTTGCTAAAATTGATCCTTTAAAATATCTCCTAAGTAAAGCTGCACTTACTGGACGCCTTGCCAAGTGGATGTTGATTCCTTTAGAATTTGACATTCAGTATATTGAGAGAAAAGATATTAAAGGGAAAGCAATTGCGGATCAATTGGTTGAGTTTCCCATGACTGATAATGCTCCTCTTCAGATAGACTTTCCAAATGCTTCAATCATGCATATCACAGGGCGTACATGGAAAATGTTTTTTGACGGTTCTCATACACAGAATGGAGCTGGGGCTGGAATCCTATTTGTTACCTCTCACAGATACACCATTCCTAAATCCTATAAACTTCTCTTTCCGTGCACTAATAACATAGCTGAATATGAAGCCCTTCTGAATGGCGTTAAGCTTGCCCTTGAATGGAGGATCACTGAGTTGCACATTTTTGGAGATTCTCAGCTTGTCATAAATCAAGTAAACAATGATTACCAAACCAAAGATGACAAGTTGATTCCCTACAAGAGGATGATAGACTGACTCAAGAATTATTTTACATCTGTCACATTCCAACAAATTCCTAGAGCTGAGAACAAGGCTTCTGATGCCATGGCTACTTTGGCATCCATCCTACAACTGGAAGAGCACGAACCACGCTTTGAGTTCCTGGTGGAAGAATTGTGCTATCGTGCCTATAATTCCCCTGATGACTATGTCATTTACACTATGGTCAGTCATGATTCCTCCCGCTATGCCACCATCTTTTCCTATCTCTAAGATCAATTTATCCCTGAAAATCTAACGCGCAATGAGAAGCGCCAGCTCATCCGCAATGCCTCACACTTTACCC
The DNA here is from genome assembly GCA_027943335.1 of Chamaecyparis obtusa. NCBI lineage: Eukaryota > Viridiplantae > Streptophyta > Pinopsida > Cupressales > Cupressaceae > Chamaecyparis > Chamaecyparis obtusa. The sequence continues at coordinate 212,012 of BSBK01002873.1, read as the reverse complement.
TCGTCCCTAGTGACTTGTATAGGAAGAGTCTAGACAGAACTCTCCTTAGGTGTCTAGAAATAGAGGAGTCTGAAAAGGCGCTAGCTGAAGTCCACAATGGCATATGTGGTTCGCACTCTAATGGTCTTGCACTAGCTCAGAAATTGCTTAGGGTTGGCTACTATTGGCCTACTATGCAAGCTGACGTTGTTCAATATGCCAAGTCCTACACAAAATGTCAACTACATGGGAATCTCATTCATGCTTCTCGACGGGAGCTCATTCCCTCTATCACCTACTAGCCCTTTTAGCAATGGGCCTTTGACTTGGTAGGCAAGATCCATCCTAGTTCTTTGAGTGGGCATAAGTTCATTATTACAGCTACTGAGTATTTTACTAAATGGGTTGAGGCTGTCCCACTGTCAGTAGCTACAGGAAAACATGTTTCCCTATTTATTTTGAATCACATCATTTGCCACTATGGTATTCCTTCTTCCATAGTCACGAATAATGGCGACCAGTTTAAAAACAAAGACTTGAAGCACTTGTGCAAAAAGTTCAAAATTAAACAACATTGGTCTTCTGTTTACTACCCTCAAGGGAATGGCCAAGTTGAGGCCTCAAACAAAATATTGCTGAAAATTCTCCACAGAACAATGCACAAATTAGGCAAGGATTGGCATCTGCAAATCAATCCTACGCTATGGGCTTACAGAATGTCTATCCACACTCCTACAGGTGTGTATGCAAATTAGATGTCTAATAACTAGAGATGATACATTAATTATTAAAAGCCAATAAATCAATCTAATGCAACACAATGAAGAATACAAAGTAACTATAAAATGATGAAACTAAATCAATTACCTTCACCTACCATGTAGCTTGTCTCCATTGTCCTCCTAGCCTTGATTTCTTGAAGAGGTTGAGCTCTCAGATTTCCAAATGAAGCCTTCTCCCAAGATGCTACCAAAGTGTGGAGATTTTATGAAATGAGTGCACAATAGCTTATGCAATCTAATGGATGGAAATGCAAATGAAATGATAATAATATGGATTGATTGCTCTTAGAATGCTTGGATGCTTGATTGCTTGATTGCTTGAATGCTTGAATGCTTGAATGCCTATTACAAAAATACCTATTAGCTATTAGCCTACAAAGGGGAAATGAGGCTCCTTTTATAGAGTTTTGGAGGATCTAGGCCTAGGTGGCACAATCCTATGGTTGAGAATGAAAGGTGGAAGATCCTAGGGCTAGGATTGACTTGGTTGAAGAAGTTGAGAGAAAGGGGGATGTAATTGGAATGTGAGAGGGAGAATAAGGATGATGTTCCTCTCACATTGACATGGAGGAGAAGAAGGTGGAAGGGAAAGACACATGTCAAGTGTCTCACAAAGACCAAAGAGAGAAAGAGGGAGAGACATTTTCCTCAAGAGGACTCTTTGTACAAGTGTCCCATGAGTCACCTTAATTTGACCCTTAGAGGTGGCTTGAGAAGCCCCTTAGGAATAGGGATTGTCTCTTGACTTAGTTTAAGAGAGGACATGTGGTCATGAGACCAAGTCCTATGAGGCCACATAGCCCTTAAGAATAGGATATGTGTGGGTGAGGATAATTACTAATAAATAATTATTAATAATTATTTATTTTAGCCAAAGTGATGTGTCAGGTGACTAGATAGGTGAGGTGGACTACGGGACTTAGTCATATTTAGGTGATTGCGTATTTAATTAAATCACTTTAATAAGACTAATCAGAAGACTTAGGATAGAGGAATAGATTATAGTGAATTTACTAAATAAATTGAATAATTTATTTAACAAATAGATGAATAATTATTAATTAAATAATAAATATTTAATTAATTTATCAAGTCAATATTAATTAAATAATAAATATTTAATCAATTAATGAAGCCAATTTTAAGTGTATACATTTTTCCCCTCTTTGAAATAATGTGTGTGTCACATTGTTTCAAAGAAAATTTCAAGTATTTTGCCCCTGCCCCAAACAATGTCTGAAATGACCTAAGCATGCCCCCTCGAGAGATTGATTAACAAAAAAGATGATTGGAATTTTATTTTATTTTTTTCTTGGATAATCAATCTCACGAAAGAAACAAGAGAAAAGATGGGTGAAAATGGGGTGAAATGGAATAAAAATGAGAGGTAGGGTCTACACACCAAGCACATAGGGTCCACAGGCTATAAATAGGGCTAAGGGGTCCACAATAAGCTCATTGTGCACACTTGTCATTTGGAGATCAGAGCGCGAGAGAGAGAAGAGCAGATCCGCCAAGATGTCATTTTTGTTGTTAGATCACCGCTTAGAGAGGGTCAGATGCTTCCAACGACCACCCGATTCGGGTGAGTCGGTAGGTGATTTGATCCTGCTTTGTCAATTGATGATTTGATGCATGTTAGAATAGAATTTTAGCATGTTTAGGGTAGATTGAATGATAAAAATAGATTAGAAAAAAAAATTGCTTTCACCCGGAAGATGAATGCGCCATTACAGCGCATGAATGCACAACAAATAGCAATGTTTGTGCAGAAACTCAAAATTTTTGTGCATTCGTTTAGGGAAATGGTGCATGCATGTTAGGATCACTTGTTGGTGGCACAAATGTTTTGTAAAAGTGTGCATTAGTTCTTTTGGCGCATTGGTGATGACTTGTTGCGCAAATGTGCAATAAAATTGCACATACATGATTTTCAGTGCAAATGTGAAAAGTTATGGCGCATGCATTTTTTTGTGCTGCACATTTGTTTGATGGATAGAATTTGGTCAAATTAGAAAGTCAAATAGGTCAAACTAGATGTCGATAAGCCGATTGGATCCATCAGCGATTAAATTTGATCGATTAGGTCAAGATAGGAAACATTGTAGCATGGTTTCTAGTTAACCAGTCTTGATAGTAGATGATTGATAAAATCATCTGTTAAAACACATGATAGAACATGTTTGTAGTTGATATAATAGGATAGATAGATGTTGTAGATCAGTTTATCAAAATCTAATAGGTTGATTTTATTTGATTTGTATAGGAGGACATTATTGATATTCTGATGTCACGAGAGAGATATCCCGTCACACAGAATCTGAGACCGGCGCTGTCGGAGACTGATAGACTCCTGATTGGTGCATCCGAGTTATATCATGTGATTTACACACCCGAGATTAGGGTGAATCAGAGTATGATGACAGCACTGGTAGAGCAATGGCACTCAAAGATGAGTACCTTCCATCTTCTGATAGGGGAGATGATAGTGACCTTAGAGGATGTATATCGCATCCTCCGACTTCCTATCATAGGAGAGTTAGTACAGTATGATCGGCATGGCGGAGTGACGGAGTGCAGAGCCATTTTTGGGGATGATGATATTGAGGATGCAGAGATTAGCTAGGAGGACATGGTTGATCTGTATGAGCCTCTACTAGTGGTTCTAGCAGGAGTGATTGGGGGTTTTGTATGCCCTGATCGTAGGTCACACGAATTTGTAGTTGGATGGGGCTGCACTCTACAACGGATGATGGACGAGACCCAATTTGCTTAGGGTGTGTGTTTATTAGCACATCTGTATCATGATTTTCATCAGGTGATGTACCATAGGGGTGCATCATTATCAGCAGGGGTCACATTGCTCCATGTATGGGCATGGGAGCATATTGTAGTTACTAGACTAGTAGCGATCAGATTTCGGGGCGCAGGAAAACCCTACATACATTTATACTCCTTAGTTTTGTCTCAGGCAAAATTGGGACATTTAGAGTTCTGTCATTATACTTTTGATACACTGGATACAGTGACATGGAGACCCTACCTAGGTTGTGAGCTGTGGGACAATGAGCGATAGCTAGGATTTTGTTTTGAGTCATGGTGGCTTATAGGGTGGACGCCCTTATTTTTGGAGAGACAGTTGGTCAGCCGAGTTCTGCGCCAGTTTGGCAGGATCCAGGGCATGCCCTAGGGTGTGACAGAGTTCATTCAAACTCATCAAGAGAGACAGGATTGGGGACCTATGGCATCTTTCGATGTGGCCTGACAAAAGTTTTTGGACATGCCATTTCAGGCATGGACCATGAGGCAGACAGTTGTAGACCTTGGGATGACTGCAGATCTTGAGTAGCATTTGAGAGACTTCCCCGTGCCATGATTGACAGATCCAACAGGGAGACCACCTGAGAGAGATCCAGTAGATAGACGTCACGGGAGACTCCGAGGATGAGATAGGAGGGGACGAGGGAGAGGAGGTGGAGGTGATGGTGGAGGAGATGGTGGAGGAGATGGTGGTGATGGTGATGGAGGAGATGGAGGGAGAGTAGATAGGGCTGGTCTACGGATGAGAGGAGGTGGTGTGAGGCAGAGGGGATTGATGCCACCTTCGGCTAGATAGGGATGGAGATAGCCTCTGACATAACCAGCATAGCTAGCTGTAGGATCTCCCCTACAGGTACCAGTAGCACAGGTTCAGATACCAGCTGGCCCAATACCGGGACCAACTATATAGGTACAGGTGTCGACATAGGCAGAGCAGGTACAGGATGAGGCAGATGTGTTATTAGCCCAGGGTGGTGTGGTACAGGGTGGACAAATCCCTAATGACATACAAGATGAGCTGGACGTTGAGATGCCAGATGTGTGGAGGCACAGGATGAGCAGGCTAAGATGGAAATTGGGGGACATGATCCCTACTTACAAAGAGATGCTGCAGAGGAGGAGCCAGATATTGATTCATTGCTAGTCCGACTAGCAATTATTCAGGTACAGGTAGACCAGGTTCCTAGTCTTGAGAGACAGATAGAGAGGATGGATAGGTAGATGGGAGTGCCGAGAGCTGAGTAGGATGCAGCGCTTGAGAGACTCAGGGAGTCAGAGATGTTACAAGATAAGCTACAGTGCATAGAGGATTTGGGTCCTCATGGAGATAGCATTAGAGCCATGATACATGTCGGGAAGGAGATATCCTATTGGAAAGAGGTGTACAGACAGGCGGTCCTGAGGGATCAGTGGATTGGGAGCTATAGGGAGAGATCAGTGGCTATCAGCATGGTAGTTCATGATAGAGAGGCACCAGCTAGTGGAGGGGGTGTATCATCACGCCCTCCTAGAGCACCGACAGGTTCGGGAGATCAGGGTGGATCCTCAACATCAGGTAGTTTAGCAACACAGGGCCACATTGCATCTCGTAGACAGCGGCAGATAGAGTCTAGAGGCAGTGGCTCATAGATTTGAGAGATCATTGTATACACTGTTGTACTATTATGTTTCATTGTATCAGTATATTTTTGACTTGATGGACATGGACTGTGGACACATTGTTATTGATTATATATCATTGGACATTTGGACAGTTTGGTTGTTTTATGGACTTTATATGATGGACTCTATATGATTGATTCTATATTTACAGTGATGCAGTTCTATCATGATTTGCTTTGATTGTTTTATATACATGGGCATACTGACATATGTAGGATGTGATGATTTACTTTAATATGCATAGAATGTATGTCTTAGAATGCAAAATGATTCATTTTCTATGTGATATATTTGATGCTTAATGGTTAATCATATGATGTGGATATAAATGCATGTCTTAAATGAGTTTACACTATACAAATGCTTATGTGATGATGAATGAAATGATGTAATGAACAATGTGGATAATGGATAATAAATAAGTGATGTAAATGAATGATATAAATGTTGATTGGAAACACATGTAATGGATAATAAATAAATGACATAAAATGCATATAATGGATAAGAAATGAATGATATATAATGTGTATAATGGATAATAAATGAAAATGTTCGTAAGATAACTAAAATATACAATGTTCACCCTAACGAAAGGATAATGAGATATGAATAACAACTATAACAACACATGAAACATGCATGTAATATAGATGGATAATATACAAATGAACATAACAAATAAAGATAATGCATGGCCTAAATGAATTTGATGTTTGTAAAATGCAAAATAAAACTCAATGTTTTTGTTTTCCAAATGTCCTCAACTTAAATAACAGTGTATCTGACACAAGAAGAATATACTAGGAGAATAGATAACCTAATGAGAAAGGTAACCTACAAATCTCTATAAAAGGAGCACTAACATGCAAGTCATGAAATGTTTAAATGAAATGCAATATGAAATGAATGTATCTCCACAACTTTAGGTAACATCTTAGAACTTCATAATAACTGAAACTTGATTTTCATCATTGAGCTCGTTATGTTGCAAGAAAATGCAAGAATCATGGTATAATTAAACCAAGATGACCTGAGCACTTCTTGCATGGAGTTTAATGTAGCAAACTTGACAAGCATCTAGGTATAATTGAACTGAGATGACCTGAGTTTCATTTGCATAACAGACAAGGAATATTTCCCCCCTCCATTGGGGAACAAATATTTGGCGTCGAGGTATGTGCTAGCGTATCACCATAAATAGCATATGTAGAGCAACATGATTTGGATGTTGTCAATACTATTAAATGGATGAAGGCACTTATGCGCAGGCACCCCAATTATTTGTTCCTTTGATTTCATTGGAAAATATCCCACAAATAGCAATCAAAGAAAATACCATGCCCCATCATGGCTATCCTAATCAATGACATTTTAGATTTTCAAACTCATGTCAAAGATATCATGGAATAGCATAGGAAACATGATAACAATGAAATCCATATATGAATGCATAATTTACAACAAATCATTCTAACATGTCTGTCATGAATATACATTTCTTTTTACCAAAAGATAGTGTAAGATATAGTGATTAGTTGAAGTGATGATGTATAGTCAAGATTCGATAGATAAATAGTCATGTTTTGAATGATAGATCACAGATTCTGATTCATCATAAAGATATCATTGTGAAAGAACGTTTGATTGCGTTTGCTTTGTCTATTAAAAAATACTCCATTGTGTCCTCTAAGAGTCATGACTATCATAGATCCACTTCCTGAACTAGGTCGAGGACATGCCCCCAGCTAGGTGATGGACTGACTTATTATGGATTAAGAAAGATGCAACAAGACTAGGATGAAGACCATGACAAATGATCAAGCTATGATAGGGTTTTATTATGGATAGATACAATGGATGGTGTATGAACTGGCCATTTTATTATGATATGTACATGGCGGGTATGGGGATTGACTAGCCATTTTATTGTGGATATATACAATGAACGGACAAACTAGAAGAAAACTAATAGATAAAGGAGCTAACTTGAGACACATGGCACCTATTTCTAGGTTTTCACCACATGCTTTTATTGCAATTTTCTTTTGATTTTTTGATTTTTTTTTATTTTTATAATTTTTTGTATTTAAAAAATATATACATAGCCCTTGCATTGGGATTTCAAGGATAGAACTTCTTGAGATGGATACTATTAAGAGGTTCATCGAAAGGATCTCCCTCAGGTGTGGACAATTGATAAGCCCCAGAACCATAAACTGTTGTAACTACAAAAGGACCTAACCAATTGCGTTCGAACTTGCCCTTCTTTTCATGGTGCGATTGATTCTTTGGATTTTTGCAAAGGACTAAGTCACCCAACTGAAAATCTTGGATCTTTACCTTGTTGTTATACTAACGAGACATACACTGCTGATAGACTTTCAAATGATCATAAGCTCTCTGATGGTGTTCATCCAATAGTTCTAGTTCAGTCAACCGTGCAACTCTATAGTCTTCATCAAGAATCAAATCTTTGAGAGTGACACGAAGTGAAGGCAACTCGACCTCGAGGGGTAGGACTACTTTGGATCCATAGATAAGGGAGTATGGGGTGGCTCCAATAGGAGTACAGATGGAGGTTCGGTAAGCCCATAAGGCTGGATTTAGTTGGATATGCTAGTCACAGCCAGCGTCATTGACAATCTTTTGTAGGATTTTAACAATAGTTTTATTTGACGCCTCAGCTTGGCCATTTCCTTGGGGATAGTATATGGTGGAATAATTATGGGTGATATGGAATTTTGCACACAGTTCATCCATGTCCTAATTTTGAAACTGTTTCCCATGATCAATAATGAGATACATAGGTATACCATATCTACAAATGATATAATTTAAGATAAACATGGATATTTGTTTCCCTATGGTGGTAATCAATGGAACGGCCTCAATCCATTTAGTAAAGTATTCCATTGCAGTGAGAATCCATTTGTGGCCATTGGAAGATGGAGGGTTGATAGCGCCCACGAGGTCGAGCCCCCACCGACTGAATGGAAAGGTAGTTGTAAAAGGATGTAACTCTTGCGTTGGAGCATGAATAAGGTTTCCATGTATCTGACATTTCTTACATGCCCTAGCAAAATGAAAGGAATCTATTTCCATGGTAGGCCAATAATAACCCATACGCATGAGTTTCTTAGCCAAAGAGGGACCACTCGAATGTGTCCCACAAATACCCTCATGTACGTCTCACAAGGCAGTTTGAGCTTCATCATGCTCGAGACATCATAGGAGAGTACCGTCAAGACCTCACCGATAAAGGGTATCAGATATTAGGACATAGCGGGAGGCTTGGCAGAGAAAAGTTCATTTTTTATTTCAAGACAAGTCAGGGGGTAGGATGTCATTTTTTAGATAAGAATAGATTTTTCCATAGATTGGGGAGTCATGTCCAATTAGATGACATATAATACTCGTATCAAGATCATCATATGTAGGACAAGTCAGGGATTCCACCAAGAACTCAAAATGGACCTTGGTATCTTCTGTATCAAACAAAGAAGCAATCATTGCCATTGCATCGGTAGCCTTGTTATCATGCTGAGGAATCTTCTCAAAAGTGATGACTAAGAAATATTGTTTGAAGTCATCAACCATACATTTATATGGTAATAACTTATCATCTTTAGTCTGATAATCATCATTAACCTGGTTTATAATCAACTGAGAATCCCCATAGACATTTATTTCAGTTACTTTCCATTGTAAAGCCATCTTTAACCCAATCAACAAGGCTTCATATTCTGCTACATTGTTGGTGCAAGGAAAGAGCAGTTTGTAAGATTTCAAAATTGTGTATCCTTGTGGTGTGACACAAAGAATACTAGCTCCTAAACCCTGTTGAGTATACAATCCATCAAAATATAGTTGCCAAGTTTGTGTAGATAGAGTCAAGATGTGTGCATCAGGAAACTCTATGTGTATAGGTTGGTCATCTGTTAATGGAGCATCTGCTAGCTGATCTGCTATCACTTGACCTTTGATAGCCTTCCTGTCTACATATTCAATATCAAATTCACTAAGTAGCATGACCCACTTAGCCAATCTGCCTATCAATGCTATTTTTCTTAATAGATACTTTAAAGGATCAATCTTTGTGATGAGCTGGATTGAATGTGACAACATGTAATGTCACCACTTCTATGAAGCAAAAACAATGGCTAGACATGCTCTTTCTATAGGAGAATAATTTAGCTCATAGCCCACTAGGGTGCGACTGATATAATAGATGGCTTTTTATTTTCCTTCATGATCTTGTTGAGCTAGAAGAGCACCGAGTGAGACTGTCGTAGCTGAAATGTAGAGCAAGAGTGGCTTGCCCAAAATTGGTGACATCAGAGTTGGAGGATTCGCCAGATATTGCTTGATTTTATTGAAAGCTTCTTCACACTGGTCATCCCATTGGAATAAGATATTTTTATGCAACAAATGTTGAAAGGGATGACTTCGATCTGCTAGTTGAGAAACAAATCTTCGGATGGATTGGAGATGTCCCTGCAAGGATCTTAACTAACTGATGTTAGTGGGTGAAGCCATCTCCAATATTACTTTAACTTTTTCTGGATCTACTTCAATTCCTTTTGCTGAGACTTTGTACCCTAACAATTTACCGGATGTAACTCTGAATGCACATTTCTTTGGATTGAGTCAAATCTGATACTTTTCCATCCGGATGAATATTCTATCCAACACTCTCAAATGACCAGCTCTATCTTTGGATTTTGCTAAAATGTCGTCAACATAATCTTCCATAATGGTGTGCATCATATCATGAAAGATTGTGGTCATTGCTCTTTGGTAAGTTGCTCTAGCATTTTTGAGGCCAAAAGGCATCACATTCCAGCAGTATGTACCCCATGGACAAGTAAAAGAAGCCTTTTCTTGGTCTTCTGGCACAATCTTGATTTGGTTATAGCTAGAAAATCCATCCATTAATGATAACATCTCATGCCTAGCTGTCAGGTCAACAATAATGTCAATATTTGGCAGAGGAAAGTCATCTTTCGGACAAGCTTTATTAAGATCTCGAAAATCAATACAAATCCTGATAGACTTGTCTGGTTTTGAGATGGGGACAATATTTGAAATCCACTCAGCATAATCAATAGCTCGAATGAATCCAACATCTAGGAGCTTCTTCAATTTTGCTTTAACCATTAGTGCAATGTGCGGGTGCATCTTGCAGAGCTTCTGCTTAACTAGTTTTACACCTGGTCTGATAGATAAATGATGCATAATGAGATTTGGATCCAGGCCAGGCATATAAGCATAGGACCAAGAAAAGTTGATTTGTCTTTCTTTGAAAATTTTTGCAAAAGCTTCTTTCTTTGATTCTGTCAAGGATGCTACTACTTTGAGGATTCGCGGAGACTCTTTTGTTCCAATGTTAAGAGGTACTGTTGGTTCTATAAGAATAGCAAATTGCTCTCGATACAGATAATCGGGAAGAGTGTCAATCCTTCCATTGTCAGGCACCTCAGAGAGGTTTTCACCATTAGATGTGTCATTTATTTTTACTATTTTTGGATCTACTACTGCCATTGAGTGGTTTTCACCATTAGATCTGTTGACTATTTTTATATTTTATGACTGAAAGGATTGGCACTCTCACCAAAGTAGGCCATGTCATTGAGTTCTATCAGAAATCCTAACTTTTGATACCCTGGTGGTAAATGATCTTTGATTCCAAGATAGTCAATGATTGCATCATCATTATGGAATACATCAAGTTCTAGATGATCGGGAGAATCCCAATCAATAAGCTCGGGATATACAAGGGGCATTGGATCATTCGGGTCAGTTTCAAAGACAGAGATGGTATTGATGGAAAAGTTGTCAAGGTTTATGATGCTATTAGCGAGGTCTATTTCCATACTCTCATCCAATTCATCTATTGCAAGATAAAGGTCACTTTCCTCATAATTGACAAAATAAGTATCATGTGGGACTAATCCTAGTGAGTCAGTCTTTGAACTCTCTCCTTCATGGTAATCGTTACTATGGTGATGGATAACATCAACTCCTATTTCTACAGTACAATCAGATAATGAATCCCATTCATAATCATTTGAGTCAGAATCATCATTATCCCCAAGTCTATCAATGATTCTCTGTGCTATCCTTTGTTTCTCTGGATCTACATACATACCATTCTTTCTGAATTGTAAAGTAGGAGCTTTAGATATCTCATGAAAAGGTGTGATCTTTTCTTTTCCTTTTGGTTCTTTTGGTCCTTCTCCTTTGTATCCTAATCCTGTAGTGTCTCTTTGATAGTTTGGATTTTGCAAGATTGGTTTGATAACACCTTCTCTTTGTAATCCTATAGGTCCAACACCTTGGTATCCCATCTTTTGTAGCAATGTATACCCTTTACCATAGACATCAGGTGATATATATTCATGTTTGATATCCTCTTCCTTCTATAGTGACTTAAGAAAATGATTAGCATTACACTCAGCTACCTCTTTGGATATTGTGCTCCCACTTATAAATGTGTCATAAACAAGTGTTGAAGGGGGTTCTGATTTTTGTTTAGTGATCAAAGATCTACCATATGATCTAGGAGATAAAGGTAACTATGTGATGCAAAGAGCTTGACCTAAAGTGTATTCTCCCATACTTCTTTCTTTTATATCTCTCTTGATCCCATTTGATTTTTAAGTTGATGCTATATTACTAGGATCAATGGGTGTAGTTGTAGAAGATCCAGTATGATTATAAGGAACCAAAGAATCAGAGGTCTTCACATTGCTACAATATTGAAAAGGATTAGTGTCTCCTTTGATAGTGACCTCCTGACCATTATGAGGGGATTTCAAGAATTGATGATAGGTTGATGGTACAGCTTGCATGGAATGAATCCATGGTCTTCCCAAGAGAATGTTATAAGCAAGATCCATGTCTAGGACTTGGCAAGGTACATCTTTAATTATAGGACCAACTCTAATTGGAAGAACAACAGACCCCTTGGATAACTGCTCTTCCTCATCATAAGCTTTTATCATGATTTTCTTCTTGGGATCAATATCATTTTTAGAGAATCCCAATGCAAGGACTAGTTTCAATGTACAGATATTTAAGCTAGCTCCTCCATCTATTAGTACTTGTTTGATTTTGTGACTCTGGACAAGGACTTCGATATGTAGGGGAGCATTATGAGGTTGGGTAATAGCTAAGTCATCATTCTTAGTGAAGGATAGGTAATGCGGGGTTGTTAAATGGCCCACCATAGCTTGAAATTGATCATGATCTAGATTTGTGGGGACTTGGCTTTCTAAAAGAGCTTTTTCAAGGATATCTTTGTGAGATGGGGATAGATGCAAAAGCTCTAAGATGGATATCTGGGTAGGTGTTTTCTTGAGTTGTTCCAAAAGTTTGTATTGGTTGGAAATATTCATTGTAGACTTTCGGACATAAACAGACTTGTTGTGAGGTGCATTTGGTTTAGACTGCACTCCTTGGAGAGTAACTTTGGATTGAGCACGAGTAGTAACATGGACTGGTTGACTCTCTGATTTTTCTTTGATGGTAATGACATTAGCATAATACTTAGAAGGATGACATTCAGAAATGTTACCAACATATCGATAGGGAGTGGAATTATAATTGGCTTGATTGTCACTCTTAGTATTGGAAGAACCTCCTTTTTCATGCTCAAGAAGTGGATCTTTGAAAGCCATATGTGATTCATTTGAGGTATGTCCGTCAACACTAATTTCACCACTTTCAATTAAGTCTTGAATTACATTTTTGAGCCTTTTGCAATCATTGGTTTTATGTCCTTTGCCTTTGTGAAATTCACAATAATCATTCTCATCCCACCAAGAAGGATTCACTCTAGGTTCAAAATCTTTCATTTCAGGAAGCGTGATGAGTTTCTTTGTGATTAACTTCCGTAATGTTGATTCGAGAGATTCCCCTAAAGGAGTAAAGTTTCTTCGAGGTGACATGAAAGGAAACCATGATTTAGATGAATCTTTGTTGGTGTTTTGATTTGCTGATTGATTGATGTAAGTACCTTGAGTAGCATTGGCCTGACTTATGAGATTGAGAACGGGTTGTGTTGGTTTGACATTACGATTATCAACAATCCCATCATTTACAATATTTTTGTTTTTATTCCAGAATTTTGATTTGTCATTGTTATAGTTGTTGGAATTGGAATTTGAGGATCTAGCATTGTCTTTAGAATAAAGTTTGATCTCACCTTTTCGGACCATGGCTTCCTCAATCTTGATACCATTTTCTATGAGCTTATTGAAGTTTGGTGGACATTGCAATTGTAACCTATAACTCATTTCTAGTGTAAGGTTATGCACAAAAATATCCATCTTTTCTTGTTCAGGAATCATTTGTGGATATTTGGCAAACAATTGATGCCATCTTTGCAAAAAAGTAAGGAAGGGTTCTCCATTCTTTTGATGTGCATTGCAAAGATCAAGCATAGTGACTTCATGTTATATGAATAATGAATCACAAATTTGTCAAGAAGCTCATTGAAAGATTTGATGCCTGGGGTAGTTTGGAGAACCATTCCATAGCTTGTCCTCCTAAACTTCATGGAAATAGTCGCATAAGATAAGTGTCATTGTGAGCAACTTCAATACAAGCAGCACAAAACTCACGAATATGGTCTTGTGGATCTGAATTCCCTTTGTATTTGTCAAATTTTGGTACCTCAAAATGAGGAGGGAATGGAATCATTGCTAAGTTCTTATCAAAAGGATAAGGACATATATCATCCAAGGAATACTTATTTGTTGATGATCTAGTTTGGATGTCACAAATTTGTTGTTGAAGCATCTGGCTTTGTTGTAGAACGGGATCCAAAGATAACATGTTTCCTTGAGAGTTTTGGGAAACATTATTGTGGGAAGCATTATTTTGTGAAGCATGATTTTGGGAAGCATGGTTTTGCTGATCATTTTGAGAAGTAGTGTGTTGTTCATGGCTATGAGAAGCATTGGATTGTTGATTGGGTTCCCTTGCTCCATGAGTATCTTGAGAACCCTTAGGGATTTCTTGATTGTTTGCGTGAACTGGTTCTCTTAGATGGGAAACATCAAAATCACTTGGTAACTTAGCTCCTTGTTGAGCAAGCATGAGGAAATACATCTCTCTATCCAAGCCTAAGAGTCTTTCCATGACATGATAAAATTGAGGATTTTGTGAAGCTTCCCTAAGTTCATCATCGGTGGGTTCGTCATTGGATGTAAAAAGTGAAGTTTTCTTAGGAGCTTCAAGCCAAGGATTCTCATCATTACTTTTGTTTTCGTCCATTTTGTCTAGGGATTCTAAATCAACGGGTTGTTTTAGTTTCTGAGATCGAGTTTGAACCATAAAATGGGAAAATTGATTTTTGGAATGAAAGATGTTTGATAAAAAGTTATAGAAAGTGATTGATAGAAAAGATATTGAAAAGTGTTGAAAAGTGATAAGACAACTTGATAAACTCTAAGTCAATAGGAGGTATAGATCTCACTATGATATGACAAAGGGAAATCAAGAGATAATAACCTAAGTAAGTTTGGTGGTTAAGGATGATATATCCTGATACGGTAAAGTCACAAAGATCAAAATCTGATAGATAACGTAATGTTTTAACACTAAATTGAGAATTTCAAAGATTGGAAGAAAATGATTTGATGAGTTTTGATGAAGGAATGACGAAAAGTGATGAAAATGGTCAAAACTAAAGATCAGAGGTTTGTGTAACTCAACTATTTTTCCAGAATCTTACTAAGGACAAAAATGGGTATCTGAAAAAGTGATTTTGAAAATTGCAAAGTTTGTGGAAATGCTCACTGTTGTAAATGCGCAGCAACAAATGCGCAAGACAGATTAATCAATGTGCCACAAGATGAGACAGATGCGTGGAAAAAATTATCAAATGCGCAAAATAGTTTAATGTATGTGCAGCAAATTGGTATGAATGTGCAGGTTTTTGTTTCTGATTGATTTTGAACTGCAAGATTTGGAAATTTTGTCTGACTTTCTGATGTTTTTTGGTTTTTGGCAAATGAAAAATGCATAAACACACACACGCAAGACAAAAATGATTTTAATCTAACTATGCTAATATGAATGCACAAACACGCTTACAATCCTATGGTTGGCAAGGATGATATATGTTGAATCTCCACTAGGATAATAAAATCCAGCCACGCAAATCTACAGTGGACAGTCTAAGAACTTGGAGGCATGAGCTCCTCCTTACAGTGCACTCACTTCTCAAGCACACCAAGTTCCAAATTCAATGGGTCATTACTTCCCAATGAACTACTATCTCTACTATGAACCATGAGTAATGTGGGGTGTCTTCACGAGCTTGGGTGACTCCTTGAGCTAGCATATAGAAGGTTTTTGGCCACTAAACAAAATCTTTTAGTAAGGACATTTGTTAAGGTGGTTGTGATCAAGTCATTTTCCCAATTAAGGGGGCTCTCCCAATCCTTTCAAAGAAAGGCTTTCACCTCTACTAAGTAGGACTTTAACGCACCACTAGGGTACTGGAGGAGATTTTGGTTGCCACAATGAATTCACACCTGTCTAATGTGAGACTAATCACACTGGCATTTTTTATATACCGGTTTGGAAGGGCTTGGCTTTAGCCTGTTACCAGTTGGGTCATACCTTGGGTTGAGTACCTTTTTTTCCACCAAAGACCACCCTCTAAAAATTATAACAATTTCTCTTACACCCAAGATCCACGAATGGCGAGGGGAGAGGATACGTTGTTATAATTTTGAGATTTACAAATAGCTTATTAAGCAAAACATGATAGACACTTGATTCTATGCTAAAGAAGACACACAAAGAAAAAACATGTCTTATTTTAAACCCAAACAAGATTGTAGTTTATTTTGCAAACCCCTTGGCAATCTACAA
The DNA here is from genome assembly GCA_027943335.1 of Chamaecyparis obtusa. Taxonomy (NCBI): domain Eukaryota; kingdom Viridiplantae; phylum Streptophyta; class Pinopsida; order Cupressales; family Cupressaceae; genus Chamaecyparis; species Chamaecyparis obtusa. The sequence continues at coordinate 195,879 of BSBK01002873.1, read as the reverse complement.
TCAAACTGTTAGAAATTTTTTTAGCAATGGGGTCTTCAAGATTACATCCTGCAAAAATAGCCTAAATACTACTAGAATGAACAGACACTTGTTAAAATGTTAGCTAAAAATCTAAACAACTATAAAACTGATGTCTACCATAGCAAATGACAAATGCACAGAATAGTGAACTAAATGCACAGAAATGTTTGATAAATGCACAAAAAATATGGATGCGCAGCACAGAGATACCAATGCGCAGTAAGATGATGTCTATGCGCAACTATTACAGATGCACAGCAGAAAAATATGTATGCACAAAAAAGTTTAACAAATGTGCAAAAATGTGATAGAAAGTGAAAATGCAGAAAGAGAAATAGCGACTATGGCATCATAAAATGGATGCGCAGCAGAAATGAATGGATGCATAGGAATCATGTATGAATGCACCGAAATATCCTATAGAAAAATCTGCACATGGAAAAACTAAAAACTAAAAGTGAAAAATCCGGTTGGGCCCTCCTAGCACCAAAAATGTATGCAAATTAGATGTCTAATAACTAGAGATGATAAATTAACTATTAAAAGCCAATAAATCAATCTAATGCAACACAATGAAGAATACAAAGTAACTATAAAATGATGAAACTAAATCAATTACCTTCACCTACCATGTAGCTTGTCTTCATTGTCCTCCTAGCCTTGATTTCTTGAAGAGGTTGAGCTCTCAAATTTCCAAATGAAGCCTTCTCCCAAGATGCTACCAAAGTGTGGAGATTTTATGAAATAAGTGCACAATAGCTTATACAATCTAATGGATGGAAATGCAAATGAAATGATGATAATATGGATTGATTGCTCTTAGAATGCTTGGATGCTTGATTGCTTGATTGCTTGAATGCCTATTACAAAATACCTATTAGCTATTAGCCTACAAAGGGGAAATGAGGCTCCTTTTATAGAGTTTTGGAGGATCTAGGCCTAGGTGGCACAATCCTATGGTTGAGAATGAAAGGTGGAAGATCCTAGGGCTAGGATTGACTTGGTTGAAGGAGTTGAGAGAAAGGGGGATGTAGTTGAAATGTGAGAGGGAGAATAGGGATGATGTTCCTCTCACATTGACATGGAGGAGAAGGTGGAAGGGAAAGACACATGTCAAGTGTCTCACAAAGACCAAAGAGAGAAAGAGGGAGAGACCTTTTCCTCATGAGGACTCTTTGTACAAGTGTCCCATGAGTCACCTTTGACCCTTAGAGGTGGCTTGAGAAGCCCCTTAGGAATACTTGTGCACATGGATTTCTCCTCTTTCAAGCTCCACCCTTGATTAAATATTTTTCCTCTTAATCTCCATGGTCCATTCTTTCTCATTTCTTATAAAATGAGAGCTCTCTTCTCATTTTAGCATCCATCTTTTGAATACTAACCTTATGTCGCAGGATTGCTTGGAGACTTTGAAGCTTTTTTGAAGACATTCTTGCATTCATCTTCCATTTCTTGCATCATAGTTTCATATTTATGCTTTCCTAGATTAGCTTCATTTCTATGCTCTAGATTAGCTCACATAGATTAATTAGTTTGGATTGTAACACTTGCATCTTTCTTTTTCATAGCTTAGTTTGCATTCTCATTTCTAGCATAGTTGCATTTCATTCTCATATTGATTCTTGAGGATATTGGCATTCTTGCCCTTGTCTCCATTGAATCTCTCATTGCATGGTTTACTAGCAAGGTCATAGGCTTAAATAGCTCTAGCTGAGAGCACACTTAATATCCTTGCACTCCATGCCTAGGGAGCTCTAGGTCATTTTTCAAAGTTTCCCATTCATGGATTCCCTTGGAAGGTAAGACTTAGAAAAGTGCACATCTTAGTGTGTACATTTTTGCTAGATCGATCAGAGCAAATGGCATGGTCATCTAGACTATTAGCCCCTTTTGCTAGATCGATCAGAGAAAATGGAATGGTCAAACATATGCTCTAGAGAATAGCCAATAGGATATGATGTGTCTACCCCTTTGGGATCGAAATTGAAATCCGAGTTCATCTTGATAGTCAAAATCACATTTAAATTTTCTCCCTCTTCTGTGATGTTGGCTGACCATTTGAGGCCTGATCCTTTGATCTTTCTTGGGGCATCTTTATTTCTTCACCTCCATCTCTTTCAAACCTTCTAGTCTTTCATTCATTTTTTCATTCTCTTCATCTCTCTGAGGTTTGACTTCATTTTTATCCTATATCTTTCTCAGTCAACCTAGTCAAACTGGGGCATATCTTCACTGCTTGATGGTTATTCTATCATTGTTTTTCATCTCTTTGATTATGATTTCTAGTGATTTGATCATGTTGCTCTTGCTTCTGCCTTCCCTCTACCTAATTTTGATTTTGATTCCAAGGGGGCAGACACATCATATCCTATTGGCTATTCTCCAGAGCATATGCTTGACCATTCCATTTGCTTTGATTGATCTATCTTTGCGCTTGACATGTTAGTTCTCATCTCGAGTTTTGATACTGTCCATCTCTTTCCTAAGTGTTCAGTACTGTCACTACCAGGCTGATCATGCAGGATTTGCTATCTCTCTGCACTTCATTCTTTGGACTCGGATCTCTATCTATTTGCCTTCTTGGCTAATCTATTCTTTGACGTAATGTGTTCTCAGATCGATCACACATTAGTCAAAGAGGGGCAAATGTAATCACCCAAAAATGGTCATCTAGACTATTAGCCCCTTTCGCTAAATCATCAATTTCTTATTCTTGATCAAATCCTATTTCTATCATTTATTTGGTTATTTTCTATGGGCTAACCATTTTACCCCAAAGTCATTATTTAATTAAAAGGAGTCTCCTCATCTTTTATTAAATAAAAAGCCCCCCACTTTTCCTCTTATCCTAAGTTGCAAAAATAAAGCATTATTCCTATTTTATAAAAAGAAGAAAAGCACTTTTTGTCTCATACGAGGCACAAAAGTCAACTCTTATTTTCTCATTGGAGGATACTTGTGCACATAGATTTCTCCTCTTTCAAGCTCCACCCTTGATTAAATCTTTTGCCTCTTAATCTCCGTGGTCCATTCTTTCTCATTTCTTATAAAATGAGAGCTCTCTTCTCATTTTAGCATCCATCTTTTGAATACTAACCTTATGTTGCAGGATTGCTTGGAGACTTTGGAGCTTTTTTTAAGACATTCTTGCATTCATCTTCCATTTCTTCCATCATAGTTTCATATTTATGCTTTTCTAGATTAGCTTCATTTCTATGCTCTAGATTAGCTCACATAGATTAATTAGTTTGGATTATAACTGTTACCCAAAATTTCCTGATTCCACACAATTTTGGTCACAGGTTGAGCTTTATCCAGTGATTTTCATTAAATCATGTCGAGCATCTTGAGAAATTTTTATGGTCTTGTGCCTTTTCCTCTGGTCTCTGCAAATTATTTAACTCTTTGATCTGATACCCTTTTAATTTAAAAATGTGACCGTTAGAGGCAAAACCCTAGAAACCCTATGGCCTGTTCTATTTTGTCTTTACCTTTTTCAGTCACTTAAGTCTCCTTTTCTCCATGTGCACTTTCCCATGTTAAGGCTAGTCACGAGATCTCTAAAGCCCAACAGAATATTCCTTTCAATCTCCCAACCCCGCGATCTCCTTTATTCACGAGATCTCCTGATCGTATAGCATATTCCATTTTCATTCAGTGACTCAGCAATTTCTCTTTAGTCGGGAAATCTCTTAAGGAACCCAAGGTTGGGAAATTATCTAGAGATCTTGTGACTATGGTTTTTTCCCTAACTATAGCTATAACTCATGTGGGCCCCGAGTTAAGGATTTCCCTTCAATCGGGAGGTCGCCAGATTTGATCATGGTTGAGAGGTGATCCACTTAGGGTAAAGTGCGATGCAATGACAAGGTGCCATGTGCCTTCAGTGGGCCCAGCTTTATAAACTTAGTCTCTCAGTCATGAAACCCATGACAGAATATTCTTTCCTATCAAGCGACAATGAGACTTACACAATTGAGTGATCTCGTAACACATAGGGAATATTGCAAAGGTTCATACGACTTGGAGGTTAAGGTGCAGTCACTAGATCTCTAAATTCAAATACATGGTAAATATGAGTTAGAAAGCCCTTAGTCGAGAGGTCTCAAGATGTAACCCAGGGTAAAGAAAGTTTTTCAATGATTTGGAAATTGCTTTGGTCGTGTGTTCTCAAGGTTTAACCCTAGTTAAGAAAAGGATTATGAGGTTCAATGCAGTCTGTTGTCGCTTGATCTCCAGATGTGCCTAGGTTAAATTAAAGATTAACATTATGTCAGAACCCGGTGGTTATGTTTCACATTCGGTGATCCAGCGACTGTGTGTTCTCATAATCTCTTGATCCTGGCGATTATGTTCCAAACATTCAGAGACTCGGTGACACTGTTATCTCTTAGTCTCGTAATGTAGTAGCTAAGTTATAAAAGATCAAACGACTCAGCGAGGACCGTAAGATGAAAGTAAGATCAACAGCTATTGTGTGATCTCTAGACATAACTCAAGGTTAGACTTTTATTTGGTGACCTCATGAATACAGTGTTCACGTGATCTCCAGACTTGACCGAGGTTAAGAAAATCTTTCAGCGGACTAGTGAATAGACAGTTGCCTAATCTCTAGATTTCCTACGATTAAGATAGGGTGGGCCAATTTCAGAACAGTCAGCAGTTGTCAAAGTTGAGGAGGCAGTCGAAAGAAAATGAAAGAGTGACAAGTGGTAGGATGGGCCCAGGTTTGCAACTTGTTGGGTGATCACTTAATGAAAAAGAGAATATTCTTTCTATCTGATGATTACTAGATTGCCTTCAGTTGGGTGATCTCCTAACAAGAAGGAATATACTGAAGACATCAGGAGACTAAGCGACTATCATCAGATCAAAGTAAAATCAATGCTTGTCCTATGATCACTAGACAAAGCCAAGGTTAATAAAAAGGTCAAGAGATTCAGTGACTAAAGGGAAAAGAGAACCTGAGGTGAATGCAGAGTTAGGGTTAAGAACAGAGGCAGTGCTTAGGTAAACTGGAAAGATCTGACGGCTACATTTTAAAGATAGATCAAGTTTAAATATCAGTCGCTAATGGATAAAAGCTTGGCGCCACCTATGACCGTTTATATTTTTAAATTCAAATATCTGAGAAGTACTAGATTTGAATAATTATGGCAAGCCCAACTTGCAGGGAGGTAGATGGATTGGTCGACCTTCTCAGAGGTAGTTATGGTGATGGAATTATGTGCTAAGAAAGATATTTGATCGGCCAAGATATTTCAAGGATGCATTTATGATCATAAATGATAGAATTAGGGTTGGCTATTATTCTATGAAAAATATATGTAACCCTAATTAGATTTTTTGCTCCTGCCTGTAAGGAGGTGTATATATTAGATTTAGATCTCTTAGAGCTTAGAGTTTACAATTGTAAAAAGAGAGGTTCTCTTTCTTAGCAATTATTCGAGGCATTCTTTCTACCCTCTGACTTCTACAGTTTGTAACCTTTCATTGGGGTTTAGATAAAAAAAGGTATTTTGTGACATTCTTTCTGTCCCTGTGCTTTCTTGTCTAAATTTTCTCTTAATGGATTAAGTATATGTATGTTTTCAATAATATCTTAGGGTTCCTGATCCCTCTTTCTTTTTGTAATTCATGTGTATTCCTATGGATGATTTGATTTGAATGATCTTGTGGGTATACTTCAACCCCCTAACAATCGGTCTCATTCCTATACCTAGTTGCAGAGGTGAATGTTTGTTTACATGTTATAGATTATGTCTATATTCTTAGAAATGCTATTGTTTGTGAAATTCTCTCTTTCCTTGAATAACCTCTTTCTATTGTAGACCCTTATATGAAATATTGATGCAAACCTATTCAGTAAGTTGTGATCTCCTAGACCTAAGCTCATGCACTGATTTCATCCTCTATACTATAATTCATATCATCTTTTCAGTGTATCACCTAGTAGGATAGTTTGCTTTCAGTCATTTCCCTTTCATGCATTCCTTCTATCCCTTTTCCTCCAAGAATTTACTTTCCTATTAAAGAGAAAATTAAGGTGATTATCCAAGAGGAACCAACCTAGAACCTAGAGGTCTCATCTCAGTTAGCTTAGGTCCCACAACTTGGAGATGATTCTCATGTTATACTAGGTTATCAAGACCAAGAGAGCTTGAACCAAGGGTGCAAACTTAGTGTATAACATTTTTGGAACACCTGGTGGGACATCAAAAGGAGTTTATCTTTGAAAGATTATGCTATCTCTGATATACAGATTGCATAATACAGACTTTTAGAAGTTTTTCTATCAAGTATATCTGGCGACTCCACTGATTTCATAGATTCAGGCTAACCTTGTTCAAAGTTTATGAGAAAGATTGAGACTAGGAGCTCAAAGCCCACTAAATTTTTAGAGTTTCCCTTAAAAAGAGGCTACAAAGGTAGATCAACCCAGAGAACATCCCTTGCAAGGAGAGTATAGTCTACACCACCTGATACTTCAGAAAGGAGACCTTTTCCCTTTCATCTCAGAAGAAGAGGAAGATCTCTGACCAAAGATCTAGAGGAAGCTTCAGATCCAGCATCAAATACAACTCACACAGTTGCTACTCAGCAAGTTCTAGCTCCTACAATGGCTAGGCAGTTTGATTTTGCATCTTTCAACCAAGGGAGTCCATTGAACTTTGCTCAACATCATGATGTGCCCTTGGTAGCACTAAAGAGTCTACCTGATTTCACAAGTGAAGGAAAAACTATAGCTTTTGAACACATTAGAGATGTGACCACTATTTGTAGCATACATAATATAACTCAAGAAGATGTGTCCACCAAGTTATTAGTAGCCTCCCTCAAAGGTAAGGCTCTTGAATGGTTTAGAACTTTAGCTGTTGGTTCCATTAATTCATGGGATGGATTAGGGGATGCGTTGAGTAAACACTTTGAGGATAAATCAGACAACTTGTCTTTGGTTGAGCAGTTGACAACCATTAAAAGAGACCCTCAAGAACAAATAGATTATAACAATAGATTCCTCAAGACATGGAATAGAATTTTAGTCTCGGTGAGGCCATCAACTAATCATGCTTTCCTATACTTCTTGCAAAGCTTGAATGGTCAAATCTCTGCCATGATCCAATCTATGGGAGGTACCTCTCTACCCCAAGCTTTTGACATAGCTGTCAAGGCTAAAAATTGTTTAATCTAGGCAGGCATGATAGCAAGAAGGCCACCCATGCCCATTTTAGCCCATTGCACCTCTACAAATACCTCTTTTTACCCCTATTCCCACCATATTAGCACCTCAGGCTAGTACTCGTGGTGAGGAGTTAAAGGCAAGTTTCTCTCAGGAACTACAAGAAATGAGGAATAGTCAGCAAAGTAGTCAGCAAGAAATGACAAATTTGCTGCAGACTTTAACTAAAGAGGTTACAAACCTAAAGAAGAAAGGGCAAGGAATTAGACCCCCTTTTCAGCCACAAGGCCAAGGTCCTAATCAACAATATTAGAATCAAGGACAACCTTATCAGAAAAATAGGCCACCATACCAAGGAGGTTATCAAGGAGCTTACCAAAAACAAAATTTTAATCATAGACCTTTCCAACCATATAACCCTGCACCTCTTAATTCTGCAAACCCAATTAGGGATGTTGTTTCTAGTCAAAATAATATGGCATTGGACAATGAATGGTGTTTCCCTTGTAATCAACCTCACAATCAAGCTACATGTTCAAATGGATGGATGAATCAAGCACTAATGGTTCAGAATGCTTCACATGCTCAATTGGAGGCCTCTTCTAGTGGATCAATTCCTCAACAAGAATCACAAGATAATGAGACTGCTCTTTTCAATTGGGAGCAATAGGACTTCAATGGAGTCAATGGTGAATTTTCCATTGCTACCAACACAAGACCAAAGAAAAGAGCTCAAGACATGGAGCGAGTAGATTCTGGGACTAAAGCCACTACATCTGCAGAACCACTACAACAAGCTACTCCCACCATATTCAAGAAGGCTCCTGTCATTGCAAGCAAAGAAGGCCAAACTCTCAAAGAAGTGGAACCCATCATAGTAAAAGCACAACAAAAAGTACATACTATGACACCTTTCAACATTGTCGACAACATGAAGAAGGTGAATGTTACTATGTCTATGTGGGACTCTTTGGCTATTCCAGGACAACTTGAGATTTTGAAGAAAGCCATGACTAAAGTAATAGCTCCTCAGGCTACAAAAGAGACTACAAAGCCAATGTTGGTCAACATTGATCAAGAAAAGGAGGCTCCAAGTTGCAACTCCAAAGCCAATACCATTCAAGGTAAGAACTTAAAACCACCTCCCTTTTATGTATCTTTAATTATTGGAAAATCCTTAGTACATAATTGTATGGTAGATAGTGGAGCTACTAGTACTGTAATGCCCAAAAAGGTGGCTGACCAACTAGGACTTAAATATGAACCCTTCCTAAAGAAGGTTACACAACTTGATGGATCCTCTATCAATACAATAGGTGTAGCCAAGGATACCAGTCTAATCCTTCATGCAAGTCCTAATTTATCCATCCTACTTGATATATATATCATAGATCTCCTTGCTTTATTTGCCACATGTCTATCAAGGGAGTTTACAGCCAAGATAGGAGGCTACCTTTCTTCTAAGTAGTCTCACATGCTCTTCCACGCAAGATATGGTACCAAGGTCACCATCAAATCTGAATCATTGGTAGCACACCATATAGAACCATATATGTCCAACACCATCAATACAAATTGCCTTGCGCTTGATAGCAATGACTTCCCAATTATCAAAGAAGCAAACACTAAGATAGAAAATGTCCCTGATTTTTTTACTAGATGAACTAGAATTAGAAAAGGCTTCAGAGGCCCAAGAAAATGTTATTTGGGATACTGGTTTGGGAATTAGAAAAGGCTTCAGAGGCCCAAGAAAGTGGATCCATAGAGCCAAACCTTCTCAAAGAGGACACTGATTCAAAGGATTAGAGTAATCAGGTTTGGGAATTATTTTTTGATGGAGCTCGAAGTAGACATGGCTCTAGTGGTGGTGCTATGCTAGTGTCCCTAGAAGGAGAAAGATACTATACAACTTTCAGATTCAGTTTCTCTTGCACTAGCAACACTGCAGAGTATGAAAGTCTAGTGAATGGATTGGAGTGGGCTAGAAAAAGAGGGCTCAAAGCCCTAAAAATTTATGGTGATAGTGAGTTAGTAGTCAGCCAAGTGAGAGGAATAAGTGTGACCAAAAATGACACCATGAAAGCATACAAACACAGAGTTTGGGATGCAATTGAAGACTTTTGTGCTTTCAATATTGTTGTCATCCCTAGGAAGCTAAATCAAAATGCAGATAGATTAGCTGCTGTTGGATCTCAGTATGACATTCCTAATAGTATTTCAAAGGAGAAGACCCAACAGCATATCAAAGTAGTTGTCAGACCTTTTCTCCCTGATAATGATACTAATTGGAAAGTGTTTGACAATGATGAGAAAATTCTGCAATTCTTGTTTGAAGAGGATGTCTTCTCAGAGCATAACCAAGATAGACTATTGCAGAACTATGGTGACCAAGTAATACAACTTAAGTCTAATAAGATGCCTAGAGGTCTTGTCACCTTAGAAACTATCTTTAACAAGGATGATCAAATTAAGAAGAACAAAGCTAGCCTAGTAGTTCAGCAAGAACATTGTGTCGAATTAGAGTTGGAACCAAGTAAAACCTTACAATTTGGAAAAGTAAATACTGATTTAGAAAAGCAGGCTTACACCCAATTATTTAAGGAATTCAGTGATGTATTTGCATGGAAATATGAAGACCTTAAAGGTTTTAATCTAGCCCTTGCTCAACACACTATTGAACTAGAGCCTAATGCCAAACCAGTAAGAAAAAAGCAAAGGCCTATTAATCCCAAGCTTGAGCCACTTATGCATAGAGAAGTACTCAAATTGATAGAAAGTGGTATCATCTAACCCATCAAGCATACTAGTTGGGTTTCCAACCTTTTTCCTATAAGGAAGAAGAATGGGGAGTTGAGGTTATGTGTTGACTTCAGGGATCTCAATAGAGCTTCTTTAAAAGACCGCCATCCATTACCCTCTATGGAACAAATATTACAATGTGTCTCTGGGTCTGAGAGATTTTCATTATTGGATGGCTATTTAGGATATAATCAGATCCTAGTTAATAAAAGGGACCAATACAAGATTGCATTTACAACCAAGTGGGGAACCATGGCTGATTAAAAGATGCCCTTTGGTTTGTCAAATGCAGGTGCTACTTTTCAAAAGGCAATAGATATGGCCTTTAAAAGCCTCATGTACAAGTTTGTACCAGTATACTTAGATGACATAACTATTTATTCCAAACATGTAGCAGATCATATCAAACATCTAAGGAAGATCTTTGAAAGGTGTAGAGAGTTTGGGATATCTCTTAATCCCAAGAAATGTGTGTTTGCAGTTTATGAGGGGAAATTGTTAGGATACATAGTGTCCAAGGAAGGAATCATAGTAGACCCTGAAAGGATTGCAGCCATCCTAGAGCTACCCTTGCCACATCATAAGAAAAGCCTTCAATCTTTCATATGAAGGGTTAACTTTGTTAGGCATTTCTTGCCTAATATTGTAGATTTACTGAAGCCTTTGATAGCCATGTTAAAAAAGAGTTCAGCCTTCAACTGGACTAAAGAAAGGAAAGCCAATTTCCAAGCTATCAAAGAAGCCTTGACAGAAGCTCCTGCTCTATTAAACCCAAATTTCAATAAGGATTTTATCCTTTATACTTATGGAGGTCATGATGCTATATCTGCTACGTTGACTCGAGAAAATTCAGATGGACTGGAGCAGCCTTTTGCTTTCTTCAACAAAGGTTTAGAAGAGTATCAACAAAGATACTCTTTTGTGGAAAAACATGTACTTTCTATGGTAAAAAGTCTTAAAAGGTTCATATATCTATTGACCCATAGCAAGGTACACTTGAATATGACAAAAGAGCTAGATGGTTTGCTTTCCAAGGACCTAAATGAGAAAAGAGCTAGATGGATTACCAAAGTAATGGAATATGACATTGATATCCAAATCACCAAGTTGGTTAAAGGAAGAGGTCTTTGTGAGCATTTGGCAGGGGATGAGAGTTCAAAAGAATCAGAGCAAATGGATGAATCTCTAGTTGTGCATTCTACAAAAGAACATGCCAAGGCAGCAGGTTGGTTGCCTAAGATGATTCATTACTTGAAGACAGGACAATGTCCTACAAACCTAGATTCAGCAAGAAGAAGATATTATAGATTACAATCTGTTCCCTTTGTGTTGATAGATGAAGTTCTTTTTAGAAAGGATCACAATGGTGTCCTTTTGAGATGTATTGATTCAAAAGAGATAGTTGTTGTCCTATTTGAATTTCATGATAGACCTTTTGGAGGTCATTTTTCTCCTAGGACTACTACTTTTAAAATCATGAGGGTCAGATACTATTGGCCATCTATCTTCAGGGATAGTCATGATTATGTGAGGAAATGCATCAAATGTGCCATGTTTGCAGGAAAAGAAAGGCTTCCAGCTCTGCCCCTTCAGCCAATCAAAATAGAACAACCTTTCATGAGATGGGGCATAGACTTTATTGGCATGATTAATCCAATGAGAGTGTTGTCTTAAGTTTTTATGATGATATAATTCATAGATTCGGCACTCCAGACTCCATAATATCAGATAATGCATTGGCATTCATAGGCCTTAAAGTCTTAGAATGGGCAATTAGAAATGACATTTATCTGAATACAAGTTCAAATTACTACCCTCAGGGCAATGGTTTGGCAGAATCAACTAATAAGAACTTGATTAGGATAATCAAGAAAACTTTGCAGGATAACCAAAGGAATTGGCATACTAAATTGAAATCTGCCTTATGGTTGGACAGGATTACCCCAAAGAAGATCATTGGGAATTCTCCTTATGTGTTAGTATATGGTAGGGAAGCTAAGTTGTCCATTTCAATTGAATTTCCAGCTTTGGACTTGGCCACTCAATATGTCCTATTTGAAGAAGGAGATCCCTTACAAATCAGGTATGCCTAGCTGATGGAGTTAGAAGAACTCAGAGATAAATCCATGAAAGATATGGAGTTCCATCAGGAACAAACAAAGAAAAGTTTTGATAAAAGAGCCAGGGCTAGAAATTTTAAGATTGGAGATATAGTCCTCAAGTGGGATGAGTTCAGATCAAAGCCTGGCAGACATACAAAGTTTGATTCCTTCTAGGGTGGACCATTTGTTATTACAGAATGCAAGGGGCCTAATGCTTTTTAACTATCAAATCTTGGAGGAGATGCCTTACCTATATCAGTTAATGGATTCCACTTGATGCCTTATTTTGAGGTCAATCCTTCCTTGTAAATCTCTGTAAATATGTTTCTTTTCTTTCTATCCCTGCTTTCTAGGTTAGTTTTTCTTGCTTTTCAAAAAGTGCTCGTGCACATTTTTGTTCCTCCCAGTTCTAGGTCTGTCTCTCTCTAAAGAAATTTTTATGCTCAAGAAGATGACTCCATGCCTAATGAATTGTTTAAAGGCCACTGATCTAATGTCTAGCAGGCTTACATGTAGCAAAAATCACCAAAATGTTACCCAAAATTTCCTAATTCCACACAATTTTGGTCACAGGTTGAGCTTTATTCAATGATTTTAATTAAATCATGTCGAGCATCCTGAGAAATTTTTATGGTCTTGTGCCTTTTCCTCTGGTCTTTGAAAATTATTTAACTCTTTGGTCTGATACCTTTTTAATTTGAAAATGTGACCATTAGAGGCAAAACCCTAGAAAACCTATGGCCTGTTCTATTTTGTCTTTACCTTTTTTGGTCACTTAAGTCTCCTTTTCTCCATATGTGCTTTTCTATGTTAAGGCTAGTCGTGAGATCTGTAAAGCCCAGAAGAATATTCCTTTCAATCTCTCAACCCCGTGATCTCCTTTATTCATGAGATCTCTTGATCGTATAGCATATTCCATTTTCATTCAGTGACTCAGTGATTTCTCTTTAGTCAGGCAATCTCTTAATGAACCCAAGGTTGGGAAATTATCTAGAGATCTTGTGACTAAGGTTTTTTCCCTAACTATAGCTATAACTCATGTGGGCCCCGAGTTAAGGATTTCCCTTTAGTCAGGAGGTCACGAGAGTTAATCGTGGTCAGTCAAAAGTTTATGAGACTTCAAGTTTTCTTCAGTCGGGAGGTCACTAGATTTGATCATGGTTGAGAGGTGATCCACTTAGGGTAAAGTTTGATGCAATGACAAGGTTCCATGTGCCTTCAGTGGGCTCGGCTTTATAAACTTAGTCTCTCAATCATGAAACCCATGACAGCATATTCTTTCCTATCAAGCGACAATGAGACTTACACAGTTGGGTGATCTCGTAACACAAAAGAAATATTCCAAAGGTTCATACGACTTGCAGGTTAAGGTGCAGTCGCTAGATCTCTGAATTCAAATACATGGTAAATATGAGTTAGAAAGCCCTTAGTTGGGAGGTCTCCAGATGTAACCCAGGGTAAAGAAAGTTTTTTAGCGACTTGGAAATTGTTTTGGTCGTTTGTTCTTAGGATTTAACCCCAATTAAGAAAAGGATTATGAGGTTCAATGAAGTCTATTGTCGCTTGATCTCTAGATGTGCCTAGATTAAATTAGAGGTTAACATTATGTTAGAACTCGGCAGTTATGTTTCACATTCGATGATCCAGCGATTGTGTGTTCTCATAATCTCTTGATCCTGGCAGTTATGTTCCAAACATTCAGAGACTCAGCGACATGATTATCTCTTAGTCTCATAATGCAGTGGCTAAGTTATAAAAGATCAAGTGACTCAGCCAGGACCGTAAGATGAAAGTAAGATTCTGGAAGGTAGAGCCATGGTCCATACTGCTGGAGTGTTGATTCTCCCTGAGTGGGATATAGTTGATGTAGTAGCTTTTGATGTTTTTAGGAAGCAGATGACCACTATACAATCTACCATTGAGAAGGCACAAGAAGCTACCAAGGGAGTGGTTTTTTCTGGTGACCATGTTGTCCTTGTGATGTGGTCCCTCAAAAGAGAAGAAACTAGAAAAAGAAGTGAAGCATACCCCATTGAATACTCAGGAAATATGCTAGTTAAGAGGGCTGGGGATACTTCAATTGTTGAGGCTTCCAATGTAGTCTGGGAGACTACAAAATTTAACCTTAAGGTTGTAGAGAGGGAAGCATAGGAGAAGGAAGAATAGAGAATAAAATTTGAAACTCTCCTAAAGGCTTACAATGATTTAAAGGTAGTGATAATAGAGAAAGACAAGCCAATTTCACAATTGATAGGGCCACAAGATCATAGGTCCCCTCAATTGTTTCTTGCTAACTAGCTTGCAGTAGCCTCTTCTTCAAGTCCAATTATTGAGTTCCCTCCATCTCCATTCCTTGAGATAGATATTGAATCAAGAGTCAGTTGGGAAAAGAAGAAGCTTGAGGAGGAAAGAGAAACATTAAAAGAGATCAGAGAGAGTATGAAAGAGGAAAGAGATCAACATAGGAAGGCCAAGAGCTTAACTGATCAAAAATATGAGGAAAAGGTTAGGGAAACAGTACTACAATTTTCTCAAGGTCTGGAGCCCACAATGCTTTATGATCATGCAAAAAGGCTGAACACTATTTTGATTTCTTTATTAGAAGAAAAGGCCAAATTAAAGCCAATTTTGGATAAATGGGTAGATAGGCATACTAATTTTAAATTATTTTATTTGTTGTCTAAAGGTCAAGATAATCTTGACCTTGCAATAAAGCCTTTATGTAAATTTGTAAAATGTTTGGTGGAGTATCAGATAGGGATGGATGATTTAGAGAGAAAGTCCAATCTTTTGAAGAAGGAATTGATTGTTGTCAATTGTGTGCTAATTCTAGGAATTTTTATTTGGAATAGCAGTTGAAGGAGTTGGTAAAATAGAAATCAGAGTTAGATGATGAGTTGTTAATAAGGATGAATAGTATTATAACTCTGGAAAACACTCTTTTCTTTGTCCAAACAATTGAAGTAATAGAAGTGGCCAGATCTAAGTTTGAGTACCTGAAGAAGGAGATCAAACAAATGGAGAATAAATGACAAGAGTTATCTAGTAGAAAGGCTGAGATTATTGGTTTCCCATTCCCAATCAAAGAAGTATTCAATGCTTGGTGGTACCAATACATCCCCCATGTTGAAAAGGATAGCTTTCCACCTACTTCTTGAAGGAAGCAAAGGTTATAATTTTGAATTTTGGTTGGTAAGAGTCAGGATACAATAAATACAAGGAGCTTTTTGAGGATGAAAAGAATCAAATTGATTGAATGGTGTCAGGAGATAAAGACTCAAAGAAGGTGGCTAATCGGTCTAGATATCTACAGGTGGTCTCCCAGATCATATTTTTGTGTCATTTATTGTAAACCATGCATGGTTGTTGAGAATCTTTACGTTAGTTTTTGTTTTCCCTAAATGATCAAATGCTTGTTGTAATCCTTTTGTATAAAAGGATTTTTCATGATAATTTAGAGGCATTGAAAATTAGGTGTTGATAGAGAATATTTTGTAAACCCTAGTCTCAGTCGAGATTGTAAAATTTTGTATCAGTTTTTGTTAATAAAAGGTAGAAAGTTGTAGTTTTTTGCTATTATTTTCAAGCTTGTTTTCTAAATTATAAATTTTATACAAAGATAGGATTCATTATACTTAATACAAATATCTAGTTCTTATCTCTCCTCTATGTCAAATCTTATTAGTTTTGAACTTTCTAGTTCATTGCATAATTGTTTGTGTGTATTTTCATTCTTGAGTTCTAATCAAGGATTAGATTAAATATTTCTCTGGGTGGGATACAAGTTCATCTTGATTTACATAAAGATTATTTGTAAGCAGTGAGGGTTTTGGATGGATGTATTTATGGCTATGAATCTGTGATATCTTCTAGTCTTTGTATCCTATTTATTTTAGAGTTATTGCCCAATGGATAAGGCACTAGTCTAAGCGAGTATATCTCTTGTTGGCACATATTGATCAAGGTTGTTATAATCTATAAATTTAAAAGAAAAATGAGTTGAAGTTCTTTTTAATTTTATAGTTGAGAAGTTGAATGTTCTTCCATAACAATGGAGAGTCAATGAATGTTTGGTTATCATTTAGTACTTTCTTGTTATCTATTTTTTATTTGAATCCAATATTTGTGTTGTAAAGGTGTTATATGTTATTGGATTAGGTGAACCCACCTTGGTTTTGCAAAGCCAAAAGTGCAAAGGGAAGTCTTGTCCCTATAGTTGATCCAGTAACCTACAAATCTCCTCACATTTGGAACTAACCCCTCCTCAAAATCTGTCCTAGGTATATTGGTGTCTCTTTGAGAGTAAAATCCTTTTCAGGAACTAACAAGATGGTGATTGGACTGGGGAATAGAGATGCAATAGTCATGTTAAATCTAGTTTGATATCTTTGGTTTTGTAAACTTGTATAAATAACACAAGTTCCAAGTTGAGTTGGAATCCTAACCTACTTATTTATTTATTGAGTAATTACCATTGATAATGCAGAGTTTTTCTTTCCCTTTGTCTATCCTTTGTTTTAAAAGACTCTCTGTGATACATATTGATTGGGTAATCAGTGTTTTAGAATTCCCATTTTAGTTGGGTGGCGAATCAAAGAATCTCTACAATAGTGCTAGTCAAAAAATTATTTTATTTACACTTTTTCAGAATGAGTTATAGAAACACTAGGTCTTGGAGGAAAGAGCATTGCGAGGATAAATTGGAAGAAGGGCTTCCAACTACTTCTAGACCTAGTCAAACAAGGAAGGAAGAAATAATAAAGACATGTCTCATACTTGGAAACAAAAGGGAAATTCTAGACAAGAAAATCCAATCCAACCCAGTCAAGAAGGAAATGCATCAGAATATGAAGAGGCAGTTGATTTGGGATTGGGTCAGTATGAAGACTATTATTCTCCTTCAGAGAGAGGAGGAGAAAGATCACAATATAATAAGAGAATAGTCCCTAGTAAATCTCTTGAACATGATAGGAGGTCAAGAAGCAAGAGTAGAAGTAGGCATGAATTTTACCCTCCTTTTACCCTTGGTGCTTCATTACCCCAAGGCCTTCATGTCTCAAAAGATAAATAGGATGAAATTCATGTTCAAGGTTTAGAATCTGAAACAACTCTCCCAAACTCTAAAGAAATATTTGAGGAGGTTTATGAGTTGGAGAAAAAGATCCAGGAACAAGCTTCCATTAGACAAAAAAGATAAAAGGAAAAAAAAGATAAAATAAGACAAGCTATGATAAGAGTTGAACAATTAAAAAGTCAGTTGTTAAATTTGGAAGCAATAAATTATGTTCCAATACCAAAAAAAACAAAGAACAACCTATTATCCAAGAAGTGTGTGAAATTAGAAAACCTAAGGATAAAAGTAAACAAAAGGTTGTTGGAATCACAATCAATGAGCCTATCAATGATAAAAATCCCACAGACCAAGTATCAAGATTAGACGTTGATCTTGAGATAGCCAAAAGAGAAATAGAAATATTGGCTAAAGAACTTGGGAAGGCAGAATTGAAAAAGAAAATTGAATTTCTTAAACAAACTTCGGGGCCTTCAAATGTTGCTACTTCTTCCCTAGTACATGGTGGAAATCTTGGGAATACTGCAAAATAAGCAACCATTGTCCCACCGCCGCCTGGTGCTAAATTTTTTGCTACATCAAACACAAAGGTGTCTACATCTCAGGGTGTTGGCCTATCTCATGGAGGAAACATTCATCTTGAAAGGTACAAACAACTTACTTTTTATGGTATCTCTGGTTACCCTAATGTGATCCCTAATGAACTTAGATAAAAGCTCCATAAATTTACTAGAAATAATGTCATTACATGTGAGGAACATTTGAATAAATTTGTTGATATGATGGATGATTATAATGTTGAACTTGATGATGTGATTATGAAATTATTTGTGCAATTATTAACTGAAGATTCTAGGGATTGGTTTAGAGGATTACCACATGCCAGTATAGGGTCTTGGGATGAATTTAAAAATTATTTTAAAGATCAGTATGGTGATAAGACAAATGAAGGTTTCATGTTGATCAAAATGAGGATGTTATTGAATTCAATGTAAGATTCTAGAAAGCTATGCATAAGCTCTTACATGTTATTAGGCTTGATGATAGGATATGTCATGTGACATATTTAAATGCCTTTAATGCTAAGATGGGATTGTAATACCCCAAAAATGGGCTATAGGTTCATTAACCTCCTACATCTACAAATCGATCGAAATCGACATCAAAGTCCTAACCAAAGACACATTTGCACATCAGCTCATTGAAACCCTAATTGATTTTATCTTAATTTTGCATCGGGGAATATTTCTTAAATATTTCTAATTTATCTAATTATATTTAATTGAATTATTATTTGGTGATAAATCATTTTTATCGTAAAGTTTAATTAATTGAATATGATAAATATTTAATTAATTAGATTTAATTTTACCACTTAATTATTTAATTAAATTTAATTGCATTTATTCCTAATTATTATTATTTAATTTTGACAATAAATCAAAATCCTCCTACAATTGATTAAATTCTTCTTTAATTGATAAATCCAATTGTCAATATCTAATGATATAGTTTGGGATAAAGCTTGATTTAATAATTGATTAACCCATAAATCTATTGTTTTAATTTAAAAATCAGTTAAGTTGAGGATAAATCACTTAATTATTAAATTAATTCAAATTAAATAATGGACAATCATAAAAGCAGTCAACTTTGAATTAAATATCAATTTCAATTTGTTATCTTTCTAAACTCAACATTTGATTGTGAGTTGAAAAAGTGATCTAAAACTCTATTTTGAGTTTAAAACTGCTTTTGCATGATTTTGTGAGTTAACTATTTATAATTTATTGATAACTCAAAAATAAACCCGAGTTTATCAAGAGTGATTTATGGCTTTTCTCAATGCATCCCTAAGCCATGGATTTCTACATAATTGAGGCTCAATCCTTCACAATGGACCTTCAATTTTGCACAATTACTCTGGCGAATTTGCATCTGGAGAATCAAGCTATTGCAAACAAGCGATTGTGAGATTCTTGTTACTATTTTTCATTAGTTTTGTATCCATTTTCATATCATAGATATAATTGTTAGATCAGATTTGCATCCATCTTTCAATTCTAGAATAAATTCATATCAATTTTCATACATATTGCATAGAAAAATCCAAAAATATAGATTAATTTACATTCATCATTCATCCATTTTTCATTCTAAATCCTTCGTTTAGGTATTGCATTGTCACTGATCTCGAACCTAATATGAGAATATCATACTCATACCTACTAGAAGGCAGTAAATCACTTGGTTAGCTTAGTTTTATTTTATTTGTAGATTTCTTGATTTGCTAACCTCTAATGTTTTACTGAAGTGTTGTGTCCACAGCTAGGTATAATTTTCACACACATATTTTTGGCATCCACCATAGGACCCTGAAATGGGTTTCCATTATCAATCTTTCGATTTTCTAAATTTTTCTGTCAAAACTCTAATTTTTAATTTTTCTGTCTATACATTCTCATACAAGTTTTCAAAAAATCATATCAGGATACCCTATTTGTCATATGACAAATGAGTTTCTGAAAACTCATGCTGAGTGTATGTGACAACTTGTATGGGAGTTAGAAACTTGTGTGTGCACTAACCCACTATTGTATCATTTATGAAAAGTCATACAGGATAGTGTAGGAACTTGTACGAGTTTTCATGCTAGTTTTCAAAACTTGTTTCAGATTTCTAGGCAGCTTGCAAAATTTTGATTTCAGATTTTACTGATGGCTAACCTTGACAATTGATACCTGCTATTTTTTATTGATATTTTATGTCTCTAATCGTGGGAAAGCTCAACAAAATTGCAAAATAGGTAAAATCTACTAAGTGCATTGCAAAGGAACTGAGGTAATTTTCTACGTCTGATAACACTTCAATTTGGGACATAAAACAAATCTCTCACGTGTCAAGCTTGAGTGTTTACTACTTTCCTAAATCACACGTTCGTTTTGGGCTATAAAATGAACATAGATTTGCTTTTTGCATATCTGTTACACATAGTAATTAGGCCCCATGAACACTATTTGTGGAGTTCTTGAGGGAGTGGGCTTCATTCATTTTCTTTGCATGTGAAGCTCTTCTTGAAGATAGATCCCCTTATAGGTAGGGAAGGATACTGATTTTATCTCATGTTCTTACTTGGTTTGGTTCTCAACTTTGATCAGTAAGTTTTCTCTTGGACCCACTTAGAGAGCTCGGTAGACATTGTTTTGGACATCACAAACCTTGGTGAGGTAGTTTCAGTCTTGGCATGTCAGATTCATCTGTTTGCTTTATTTTTGTGAGGTGAAGAGGCTAGAGGATTATGCTCTACTTCCTTTTTGGGTAGTATCAGAAACTCAGATCCTTGAATCTAAGCTAAGTCCCCCTATGGTCCATTTTGTGAGTCATCTTTAGAGAGGGTTAACTGTAGTGGACATTCCCTTAATTGGGTCAACCACGTGGATGAAACCTCAAGCAGTAATAGCCATTTTTTCCATGGTAGCAACAACCACTATATAAATGTCCTTATGGAAGAAATCTCCATGGGTGTAGTCTCTTATTGGGCTGTCAAATCTCCTCATCATCTCCTGATTGATTAAATTCTTAGATTGTGTCAAAACCCCGGTGCACTTGGATTGGATTTCACCCTCTTGAGATTACAAAAGTTGCAGATTTAGATCATTACTACAAACCCTAGTGAGGCCAAATTTTCATTTTCTAGGACCATTTGCATGATTGCAAAATGTTTTGAGAACATACACAAATAGCATTCTTAGGGATTAGAACAATAAGTCACTATTCATGTTCATGTGCAAGGTTGATTTGTCCTTTGCACATTGTTTTAAGATGATTTCTTGTTCCCTTGATTGGTGTTTTGCATGCTTGGTATCTACTTGGTTATTGAAAATGAACAAACCCATGACAAACTGCTATATAGATCTTCAAACCTGGAATGGAAAATTTGCAAACAATATGAAACTGAAAACCTTAAAATCTGGAAAATTGCAAAATTTGAACAAAAAAATCCTTTTTGGTGTCAAAACTCATCCTGGGAAGTCAAAACTCATCCGAGTTTTCAAAAACTCATTTCACAACCCCTAGAAACTTGTACGGGAAGCTATATAAACTCATACAAGTATTGTCAGAAAATCTTGGAAAGGGCCAATTCTGGAGTCAATTATCATATGAACCATGCCAAAACTCATGTCAGACCCAACCCAGACTCGTACGAGCCCATACAAACTCATTTCAGAAAGTTGTCAGAAAGCTCCTAAATCTGTCAGAAGTTTAATTTTTACAGTCAACCATCAAATTCTATCAAAAAAAAAAATCATTGTGTTACGAATAGAGCAGAAACTAGATAATCCAATTCATTTTGCAAAGGTGCTCTCTTGAGCTTGATCTAGTCTTCTGATCTATTGATTTTCTTCTTGTATTATCTCGTGTCAAAACCTTGTCAACATCATCTTCAAATTCAACCTCCAAATGGCTAAGTGTTGTGAGCTCATGTCTGCTATCATTTGGGTGTCTACCCATACATCTAGGGCACAGTATCCTACACTTACATCCAATCAATCTTCTCATCAATCAACCAATCCAATCCAATCTTGACAAGGTTGCATCATCCAATTTGTCTTGAATCAGATCATTCATCAATCATCTTAATCTTTCTCTTTTGCATCACTCGAGCTTAATGGTGGAAACTAGAGCTTCCTCACATAATAAATCAAGAGAAGAGCCCAAAATTTTACCTTTGTCTTCTCATGTGGGTCTAACCTTTGAACAACTATACAATTCAGGTCTTTATGAAGATGATAGTGTTGGTAATCTATGACTAAAATTTGGTTACGTACCTCCTCCATCAGACCACGAAGGTGATAAAAAAAATCCACATCAATCTATCCCAGGGAGTCCAAAAACTCCTATCATGTCTCAAGGAGGAGCAAACCAATGCTCCCAAGGTCATCAATCCAATGATCCTGAACCAACACTATCTGAAATCAAACGATATAAGAATGATGATGATTTTTGAAGAATGATGAGACATTTCCTCCAATAGGAAAATGAAACCTACTTCTTACAATTGGCTCAACAAGGAGCTAAGCTTCCTCAAGATTTCAATGTCAAAAACATCATCACACAAGAGGAAGAAACTCCTATTATAGCCATGATGAAACAGATGCATGCTATGCAAGTTAAACTCAACAAGCTGGAAAAGGAGAAGGAACCTAAGGAATTCTCTATGGAGGCTTTGTGCCCTTTTCCATTCGATAAGAACTTGTACATGCCACCATTTCCTAAAAGAGTCAAAATTCCTAAATATAAAAAATACGATGGAAATTCTGATCCATAAGATCATGTTAGGGAATTTCGCACTCAATCTATGGAGTTCATGCATGAAACAACCCATCTGATGCATCTTTTCCCTCGATCTCTAGGAGGAGCATCCATTCACTGGTTCTCCAAACTACCTCCAACGATCAAGAATTTTGAGGAGCTCATCAAATTGTTTTATCAACAATACTCCTACAACATTCAACATCCAGTCACGATGATTGATATCTGCAATCTCAAACAGAAGTCAAGAGAACCCTTCTTGACTTTTCTCAAATGATGGAGGAAGAAATTCTCACTTTATGCCAAACAAATCCCATAAACTGAAAAGTTGGATATCTTCATCAATAATCTCATTTAAGAAATTAACTACCATTTGCAGATGCAAAATCACACCTCTTTTGAGAAAATGGTTGAGAATGTCATACAAATCAAGGATGTGCTTGTCTGAAAGGGAGACATATCGCTCAACAAAGACAACAAGCAAGATTCAATTAGTTCAAATTCCAATAAAAAAGAAAAAGTCAAATTTTGGAATAAGAACAAGAATGTTGTATTAGATGGTGTTGTCAATCATGTCAGTGTGCCATCAAAAGCTCCCGCATTCAATCACACGATGGGAACCCAAGCCTTCAAAGCTTCTAAACCAAAGACATCTGATCCTAAAAAGTCTAAAGAATATCAACCTTGGGTTTCAAAACCAAAACGTGAGTTTATTCTTCTTGGAGAGTCCTTAGAATCTGCCATGAAAACTCTCTTGGCAAATAAAATCATCACATTACCTGAGATAAAACCTTTTGATCCTGAAGTAAAACCAAAGTGGTGGAGAGAGACTGATTTTTGTGGCTTCCACTAAAAAAAGGACATAAGACCAATAACTGCATGTGCTTGAAGCATCTAATTCAAGACAAAATCGATGAAGGAGAAATATTAATTGACAATCACAAATCGAATAATGGTCATACTGCATTCACGAAACCATTTCCAAAACATAGTGAAGGAGATTCATCTTCTAGACCTAACATGGGTGCAAAAGTCAATTACACTTACTTTGGAAAGAATAATGTCATAAACATGGTTGAACCATGCCTATCTGAGCATTGCAATGTCATCACAATTGTAAGAAGAGATAGAGACAATCAATTAGAAAATGAAGTGACTCTATCACAATCTCAAGTACAATTACAAGGACAAAACTTGGGCTCATCAAACATCCCTAAGGTGCCTTTCAATCTCTCATATGCTTCCAAACAGAGGACTACCTTGAAGTCATCAACACCTAAAGAGACCAGACCTACATCTTACAACATTGTCCAACAACTCCAACATACAAATGCTAAAATCTCAATGTTTGAGTTGCTTCTGATATCTCCCGCTCATAGAGCAATTCTAGACAAAGCTCTTCTCAGATCTAATGTTCCTGACAACCTTGATCTTGATAGATTCTAGACAATGGTTGGACATCTGACATCACCCTAGTATATCTCCTTTTCAGAGGAAGATGACAACTCATTGAGTCATCCGCATAACCAGCCTTTGCACATTGAAGTCATAATCCAAAATCGTCATGTCAAATGTGTGTTGATAGATAAAGGCACTGGTTTAAACATATGTTCTTACAAATTGGTCACACAACTAGGTTTATCAGAAGAAGCTATTGATCCTAAGAATAAAATTACCACAAAAGCATATGATGAGCAAGAGAGATCCTCTAAGGGAACCATTGTGGTCCCTATCAGAATAGGGCCAGTTATCAAATACATCACATGTCAAGTTTTGGATCTCCCCTTGGCTTACAACATTTTTCTTGGACAACCATGGATACATGAGATGCAAGCTATTCCATCAACATACCACCAATGTGTAAAATTTCCTTATGATGGAGTAGAAGTGACTATCCCAGCTAACATAGCCACAACTTACAATGCATTAAAAGAGAGCATTGATAAACTTGTTCCGAACAATAGAGAATCTTCAACTCAGCAAAGAGAAACAATATCAACATCCAAGATGGAAGACATTGCTGGAGAAGTCAAAATCAAGAACATAGGTATGGGAGAATACACTGTGGAGCCAGTCCTATCTCTAACATCTCTCCCCATCTTGCCTAAGTTCTATGGACGATTTTTGAAATAGAACAATCCAACACCTAAAGAACCTCAAGCCATCTACAATGGAAGTTTTGTCTCAAAACAAGTGTCTAAACAAGAGTTTGAGGAAGATGAAGTTGTACTTGCATGGCTTTACAAAGGTGAACCTTCATCCCAGACAATTCAAAAATATGATTCTAAGCCACATCAAATTCCTTCTACATCATATGGATTAGGTCATAAACTCATATCTAAGATGGGATACACAGGTAAAGGACCTCTAGGAACAAGAGACAAAGGAATCATTTAGCCTATTGAACATGATGGGAGAAGAAACAAAGAAACAACAAGACTTGTATATCATAAGAAGCCCTTTCATCTCAATGCAAATTCATTGCATGTCTTAGAACAAATCAGTCCAATCCAAGCAAATCAACTAAAAGAGGAAACAAAACAATCAGAGAGTGATGATACAGACACCACTGATCTTATTCCAAAGGTGAAAACCTCTTTGAGGTACCTAAGGATGAGGCATTTGATGTCCTTCCAATTCATTTACAAGAAATATCTCCAGTATTGATAGAACCCACTCAATCTAACAACTTGGGTACAACAGAGGAACCACAACTAATCCATGTAGCACAATCCTTATCAAAGGAAGAAAAGAAAGCATTCACAACATTCTTGACAGAAAAGAAGATCAATTTTGCATGGAAGTATTCTGATATGCTAGGGCTAGATCCAAATTTAATCATGCATCATCTTTCTATAGCTCTAGGAGTAAAACCTATCAAATAGAAGTTGTGTAAAATGCATCCTTATGTGGTGCTTCTTTTAAAAGCTGAACTAGAGAAGTTATTAAAAGCTAAATTTATCGAAGTGATTGATTATGCAGAATGGATCTCCAATATGATATGATGCACCAAACCATGGAAGATTTTGTTGATGATACTTTGGAAAAATCTATGACAAGATCAGAACATTTGAATGACTTGAGCAAGATACTAGATAGAATGGAGAAGTTTAGTCTTAGATTGAACCCTAAAAAGTGTGCTTTTGGTGTTACTTTTGGAAAGCTCTTGGGCTATATTGTTTCAAAGAAGGGCATTGAAGTTGATCCAGCTAAAGTCAAGGCTATCATGGAGATGTAACCTCCCAAAAATATTAGTCAAATGAGAACCCTACAAGGAAGGGTGCAATCTATCAGACATTTCATATCTCAGCTAGAAGACATATCACAACCTTTCATAAAGATATTACATAAAGGTGTGACTTTTGCATGGAATGAGGAGTGTGAAAAGAATTTTAATCACATCAAGCAATATCTATCAAATCCTCCTATTCTAATGCCTCCTATACAAGGGAAGCCATTGATACTATATGTCTCTACCATAGATACATCACTGGGGGCATTGATAGCACAAACACAAAAAGGAAAGAGCTATATACTACATTAGCAGAGCATTGGTAGCATATGATAAGAACTATTCAACAATTGAGAAAGCTTGTCTAGCTATGATCTTTTCATCATAGAAACTAAGACATTACATCTTGGCTCATACTACACAATTGATAGCTAAGATCAATCCATTGAAGTACTTATTGAGCAAAGCTTCCCTCACAGGTAGACTAGCTAAATGGGTGATGCTATTGAGAGAATTTGACATAGAATATGTTGAAAGAAAAGCTATCAAAGGCCAAGTAATTGTAGATCAACTGGCTGAAGCACCAATGTTTGATGATACACCATTATAGATGGAATTTCTTGACTCATATATCATGCACATATCTTCTAGGACATGGTGTATTTGCTTTGGTTGATCTTATACACAAAATAGATCTGGAGTAGGCATATTGTTCATAACTCCATAAGGATATTAAATACCAAAAGCATTCAAATTAAAATTCCCTTGCACAAACAATATTGTTGAATATGAAGCCCTCCTTAATGACATGAAGATAGCAATTGAGTGAAGAGTGACAGAGTTACATATTCATGGAGACTCACAACTAGTCATACACCAAGTCAATGATGTGTACCAAACAAAAGATGATAAACTAGTTCCATACAAATGCATGGTTGGTGACCTTAAGAAGTATTTCATCTCAGTCACTTTTGAGTAGATTCCTAAAGTAGAGAAAAAGGTTGTCGATGCAATGGAAATGCTATCATCTCTACTACAACAACCCAAACATGAGCTATGCTATGAGTTCTTGGTGGAGGCACTGTCGTTCCCTACATACGACTCCCCTGAAACCCACATGATTTGCACTGTTGTTGGTCATGATTCATCCAGATACAAAA
Source organism: Chamaecyparis obtusa (assembly GCA_027943335.1). Lineage (NCBI taxonomy): Eukaryota > Viridiplantae > Streptophyta > Pinopsida > Cupressales > Cupressaceae > Chamaecyparis > Chamaecyparis obtusa. The sequence continues at coordinate 169,001 of BSBK01002873.1, read as the reverse complement.
ACCTTTTCTCCTACCTTCAAGACCAAATCATCCTAGACACCTTTAACCTCCATGAGAAATGTTACCTTATCCAAAAGACATCGCGATATGTCATCATAGGTAATTACTTGTACAAACAAGGTCTAGATGGTACGCTCCTTAGATGTTTAGAATGTGAGGAGTCTTAATGAGCATTAGAGGAAGTCCATGAGGGTATATGTGGATCAAATTCCAATGGTTTAACACTAGCTCAAAAACTTATTAGGGCTGGGTACTATTGGCCTGAAATGGAAAAAGATGCTATCAAATTTGCCAAGAACTGTCGAAAGTGCCAAGTACATGGTAACTTAATTCATGCACCAGGGAGAGATCTGATTCCCTTTACTACACAATGGCCTTTTAAATAATGGGCATTTGATCTTATAGGGGCTATTCACCCTCATTCTTCTAATGCACATACCCATATAACTACAAGTACAGATTATTTCACAAAATGGGTAGAAGTAGTTCCTTTGACTCAAGCAACTGACAAACAAATATCAATGTTCATTCTGAACTACATCATATGTCAGTATGGAATCCCACATTCAATAGTCACATATAATGGTGGGAAATTCAAAAACAAAGATTTAGATGACTTATGTGCTAAATTCAAGATCACTCAACATTGGTCATCCATCTACTATCTACAAGGGAATGGACAAGAAGAGGCATCAAACAAGAATATATTAAAAATCTTGCATCGTACAATTTATAAAATAGGAAGAGACTAGCATCTCATGATCAATCCAGCTCTCTGGACCTACAGAACAAGTATCAGAACACCCACTAGGGCTAAACCATTCACTTTAGTTTATGGGTCTGAAGTGGTACTACCTATTGAGGTTGAAATCCCATCACTAAGAATCAAAATGCATGGACTTGTCACCGATGATGATTACAAAGTGTCTAGGTTACAAAAACTTGAACTACTAGATGAGTGCAGACAAGCAGCGTATGATCATCTCAGAGTATATTAGAAGAGAATGTCTAGGGGCTACAACAAGAAAGTCAGACACAGAATTTCAGGTTGGCGATCTAGTCTGGAGAGAAAATCCTAAAAATCAATCACATAGAGAATGCAAGGGGAAGTTTGAGCCCAACTGGCTAGGTCCCTTTGTCATCACTACTACTTTTGGCTCTGGAGCCTATGAACTCTCAATGACTAACAGAGAATAGCTCTGAGAACCAATCAATGTTCTACATCTGAAGAAATTGTACGCCTAAGGCATTCAATCTTCAAAAATGTCCTGAAAAAATCATAAAAATCAGAAAATGTCCTGAAAAAATGATCATCTTGGTGAAAATCTAGCAATAGGTGCCTTGATGTATCACAAAAAATAAAATAAAATAAAGGAAAAATACAAATAAATTGAAAAATCAAAAATACAAAAAAAATTGAAAAAATGAAAAATACAAAAAAAAATGAGAAAAAGAAAAAGTGCCTTGGTGAAAACCTGGAAACAGGCACCTTGGTAGCAAAAATAGAATCTCTACCAAGATGGTGAAAACCCAGAAAATGGGTGCCACTTGTGCAACACACTCCATCTATTAGCCCAATCTTGATCTTTGCCAGCTTTAGTTTGTATATATCCTATTTTCAATAAAGTCAGTTTGTACACCAATCTGCAAAAGCATATGCAATTATCAAAGTTTCAAACTTGGGGGAAAAATCAATGTCATATCCTGCAGCCCTCAGTACCTCAGACATGTCATATCCAATCAAAATTCCTTTGAAGCTACATCTGAGTCAATCAGTCACTCTCCTCACCAAAAAGGATTTTGCAATCAAACACAAACAAACATAAAAAACAAAATGAAAATAATATATGCTTCACATGCTTTTATCTCCTTGTATGCTTACTGATTCACATTGAGATTTTTTTTCACATTATGTCCTTTCAAGCTCTTCGATGATGTCCTTTACAGGATTTAGAGAGTGATGACTGGGGGCATAATCTTTTCTTTGTTTTCTGCTTGGAGTGAAAATCTAACAACTTTGAAAAATCTGGATTGAAATGGTGTTTGTCTGTAAGAGCCTCCATCTTGTATTGGATGGCCATGAGTACCTCGACCATTGATACCCGGATGCTTTAAGGAAGTTTGATCTAACTATTGTATTTTTGAGTAAGTACTTATTCCTAATGTGAAATGCTATCTTACCTAAGGATGTGAATGATAAAGGGTCACTACGAGTAATTCACATGGGATTCAGAATGATCTCTTGACTGCTTGATGTGTTTGCAACACAAGGCATATTCAGGTCATCACAATGTTTATGTTTTGATGCTTGTACAAATTGCAATACCAAAATGGACATGATATTCAGGTCATCCTAGCTTTTTGTGCCTTGGTGCTTATATCTAATCCGACATTTCGAAATCAAAATCAATATTCAAATGTTCATGGTTGCCTAACTAGTGAACATTGTATTGATTTATCCGGTTACCTAATAAATATTCAGTGATGGAAAAGACCAACACATGATCAGTGACTAAGTCCTAGGTCTACATTTCATTTTGCACTTTGCATGGTTGTATTTATCTCATGATTTCAATTCGGCTCGATGCTTAATGATTCTCCAAACCTATGCTAAACATATCATAAGGATTGAGTATCGCATGAAGGTCTTCTTAACAAATCACCAAGCAGCTACTCCTGGCTAATTTCGATGTTCTGAACCCATTTTCAAGATCAAAATCAAAATCTGAGATCATTAATATTATCAAAATCATGATTTAAAATTTTCGGACCTAGGATGGCCAACTGCTTGCATAATCGACCTTCTAAACATCAAACGAATCTAGGATTCAACTTAACTAATTATCTTACATCAAACTATTTGAATTTGAACTTGGTCAACCATGGTCAACTCATGGTCAAACCTAGTCAAACTTGGTCTCTAGGACCTCTAAACAATGCAGAACACATTCCCGAACATGTACAACCAATTCTACGATCAATTAAACATGCTTCTAAACTATTTCACGCTGAATTTTCTTGTTAGATTTTGATTTTCATCTCGAAGGGGGCATGGCATTGCACATCAATCAAATCTATGAATCAAATCTTTCTTCAGTAATCAAGACAACAACCACGTCTAGTTGTTGATTCATTAAAAGACCTCATTGCTTGGGGTACATCGCTTGGGGCATATCATATTCATCAAGATCCATATCAATTTGGTATCCTAATCAATTTTATAAATTGTATCACCTCTTTGTAACCATTGGTTCAGTTGTGTTATTTCCTTGGTTCTTTGTAACTGAAGGGTTTTAGATTTGGCATCCTACAGTGATTCCTTTGGACAATAAGGTCTGGAATCAGGACAGTCACTTCTTCATAATCATAGGTTCAGAATAAGGTGTTTTGGCACTTCTTCGTAATCACCGATTCATTGTTGATATAGTTGACATCATCTCAATTCTTGGACAATCAAGACCTAAATCAAAGCATCTTCCAATCTTTCAATTGGTTTCTATCTTTCAATCGATTAATCTTTCAAAATCAGTTTCTTCACCACATAACTAAGTCCGAACATCATCAAATAATAGATTAATCTTTGAACCACTGCGCTTCGCACAATAATTCAAAGAGGGGCAAAATGTAATACCCCAAAAATGGGCTATAGGTTCATTAACCTCCTACATCTACAAATCGATCGAAATCGACATCAAAGTCCTAACCAAAGGCACATTTGCACATCAGCTCATCGAAACCCTAATTGATTTTATCTTAATTCTGCATCAAGGAATATTTCTTAAATATTCCTAATTTATCTAGTTATATTTAATTAAATTATTATTTGGTGATAAATCATATTTATGCTAAAGTTTAATTAATTGAATATGATGAATATTTAATTAATTAGATTTAATTTTTCCACTTAATTATTTAATTAGATTTAATTGCATTTATTCCTAATTAATATTTTTTAATTTTGACAATAAATCAAAATCCTCCTACAATTGATTAAATTCTTATTTAATTGATAAAATACAATTGTCAATATCTAATGATATAGTTTGGGATAAAGTTTGATTTAATAATTGATTAACCCATAAATCTATTGTTTTAATTCAAAAATCAGTTAAGTTGAGGATAAATCACTTAATTATTAAATTAATTGAAATTAAATCATGTACAATCAGAAAAGTAGTCAACTTTGAATTAAATATCAATTTCAATTTGTTATCTTTCTAAACTCAACATTTGATTGTGAGTTGAAAAAGTGATCTACAACTCTATTTTGAGTTAAAAACTAGTTTTGCATGATTTTGTGAGTTAACTATTTTTAATTTATTGATAACTCAAAAATCAACTTGAGTTTTATCAAGAGTGATTTATGGCTTTTCTCAATGCATCCCTAAGCCATGGATTTCTATATAATTGAGGCTTAATCCTTCACAATGGACCTTCAATTTTGCACAATTACTCTGGTGAATTTGCATCTGGAGAATCAAGCTATTGCAAACAAGCGATTGTGAGATTCTTGTTACTATTTTTCATTAGTTTTGTATTTATTTTCATATTATAGATATCATTGTTAGATTAGATTTGCATCCATCTTTCTATTCTAGAATAAATTCATATCAATTTTCATACATAATGCATAGAAAAATCCAAAAATATAGATTAATTTACATTCATCATTCATCCATTTTCATTCTAAATCCTTTGTTTAGGTATTGCATTATCATTGATCTCGGTCCTAATCTGAGAATATCATACTCATACCTACTAGAAGGCAATAAATCACCTGGTTAGCTTAGTTTTATTTTATTTGCAGATTTCTTGATTTGCTAACCTTTAATGTTTTACTGAAGTGTTGTGTCCGCAACTAGGTATAATTTTCACACACACAAGGATACCTCTTAAGGGATAAGAACCCAAGAAATCTTGGGGAAGCTTATAAACTAGCTATTAACATAAAAAATAACAGAAGAATGTCAGTGAAGGTGGGAAGAAGGGAGGATTCGAAGCCTCAGATGCCAAACAAGAAGGAACCAGGAAGGTCTTCAAATTTAAAACCTAAGGAAGATGATAGTCTCAAATAAATCTTAAATGCTTTGAAAGATCTAAAGCCTGGTGAAAATAAAAACATTAGGGTTGCAAGTAGTGACAAACTAGCTTTTAACAATTTTAGTAGGCAACCAAGAATGCAAAACTATCCCTATAACACCCAATGGAAGGATGAAAAGCCCATTATTCCCCCTAAAAAGGATAAGCCTGATGATAAAACCCCTTATCCCCTACAAACAATATCAATTAATAGGAGTGATGATATTCCATGGTGTATTGTTTGTCAATCCCCACACAGTCCAGAGTAATTTGTTGTTGCTTTAAATATATCTGAGAATGAAGAACAAAATGAGTAGTATGATGATAGTGGTTGTGAAATGACATCTTCACACTTTTTGGATGAGGTTGATTCTGTTGATGAAATAGAAAATCAAGATGTTTCTTGTTCACAAGTTAGAAATGAAGTGTACCATCAATAAGTTTTCTCTGATGAAGACGATGAGGAATTTGATGATGTTGGGTGTAGTGCAGTAAAGGGTGATGAGCTAGTTATATTAAGACAACACTCATATGAGGAAATTGCTCAAATTACTATAGACATGGTCATTCAATTCAAGAGTAATTATAATCTAAGGAATAAGAAAGTTGGTAATGTAAATGGTCAGCCAACTAGTATGTTTATCAAAAAATCAGAAGTGGATACTAAATAGTCACAAGAAAAGGAAAAAGAAAATGTTGTTGACATTGTCAACAAAGTCAAAATAAAGAAGAATACTAAGCCAACTGGTCCTAGTATTGTGTATAAGGTAAAGACAAAGGCTTCAAAGGTAATTGTTCCTTCTCCTCAAAGGATGGTAAGTTCCAACACAAGGAGCAACCTAGTATGACTATCGAGCTGGAAGATAAAGATGTTACTGTTGTGAAGTAGGACATAGTGGACTAGAAATATATCCCTATTGATATGAGTAAGTTGCTATCACAAATCACTATCAAGGTTCCACTGTTGGAAATGATGAGAATACAAGAACATAAAATGAAATCCCTAGATTGGCTAAATGGTGTCACTTCCACAAATGTCTAAGGGTTAGATAAAAATGATCAAGTAGCATCTCTGGATGATATACTTGACAGTAAAGGTGAAGAAATTATCTCAAAGATCCCATAGGTTTACTTCGATACAAATGTTGTGAGTATTGCATCAGGGACAATAGTGTGTGTGTGAAAATTGGACCTAGCTGCGAACACAACACTTTAGTAAAACATTAGAGGTTAGCAAATCAAAAATCTGCAAGTAAAATGAAGCTATGCTAACTAGGCAATTTACTATGTTCTAGTAGGTACGAGTATGGTATTCTCGGAAAAAGATCAAGATTAGTGACAATGCAATACCTAAACAAAGGATTTAGAATCTAAAATGGATGGATGATGAATGCAAATTAATCTATGTTTTTGTGTTTTCTATGCAATATGATATGAAAACTGATATGAATCTATTCTAAAATTGAAAGATGGATGCAAAGATTACTCTAACAATGATATGCTATGATATGAAAAATGGATGCAAAAGCTATGATTAAAACAATAATGAAAATCTCACAATAACTCCTTCACAAAAGTTGATTCTCCAAGAGGATGCAAATTCGCCAGAGTAATTGTGCAAATTCTGAGGTCTCTTGAATTGAAGGATTGAGTCTCAATATATAGAAATCCATGGCTTAGGGATGCATTGAGAAAAGCCATAAATCACTCTTGATAAACTCAGGTTGATTTTTGAGTTTAAAATAGTTAACTCACAAAAATCATGCAAAAGCAGTTTTTAACTCAAAATAGAGTTTTAGATCATTTTTTCAACTCACAATCAAATGTTGAGTTTAGAAGTTTAACCAATTGAAATTGATATTTAATTCAAAGTTGACTGCTTTTCTGATTTTGCATGATTTAATATGAATTAATTTAATAATTAAGTGATTTATCCTCAACTTAATTGATTTTTTAATAAAATAATTAATTTATGGGTTATTCAATTATTAAATCAAACTTTTATCCCAAACTATATCATTAAAATATTGACAATTGGATTTAATCAATTAAATAAGAATTTAATCAATTGTAGGAGGATTTTAATTTATTGTCAAAATTAAATAATATTAATTAGGAATAATATAATTAAATCTAATTAAATAATTAAGTGGTAAAATTAAATATAATTAATCAAATATTCATCATATTCAATTAATCAAACTGAGGATAAATAATTGTAATATCATTTATCACCAAATAATAATTCAATTAAATGTAATTAGATAATTAAGAATATTTAAGAAATATTCCCCGATGCAGAATTAAGATAAAATCAATTAGGATTTGATGAGATGATGCGCAGATGTGCCTTTGGTTAGGACTTTGATGTCAATCTCGTTCAATTTGTTGATGTAGGAGGTTAATGAACCTATAGCCCATTTTTGGGGTATTACATTTTGCCCCTCTTTGAATTGTTGTGTGAAGAGCAGTGGTTCAAAGATTAGTCTATTTGTAGGCCACTTCAAACCCATAAACTAAAGAAAATGGTGTAGCCCCAGTGGGTGTTCTGATACTTGTTCTGTAGGCCCAGAGAGCTGGATTGATCACGAGATGTCAGTCTCTTCCTGTTTTATTAACTGTTTGATGCAAGATTTTCAATAGATTCTTATTTGATGCCTCTACTTGTCCATTCCCTTGTGGATAGTAGATGGATGACTAATGTTGAGTGATCTTGAATTTAGCACACAAGTCATCTAAGTCCTTATTCTTGAATTGTCCACCATTATCTGTGACTATTGAATGTGGGATTCCATACCGACATATGATGTAGTTCAGGATGAACATTGATATTTGTTTGTCGGTTGCTTAAGTCAAAGGAACTGCTTCTACCCATTTTGTTAAATAATCTATAGCTGTGCTTATATGGGTATGTCCATTAGAAGAATGTAGATGAATAGCCCCTATACGATCAAATGCCCATTGTTGGAAAGGCCATTGTGTAGTAAAGGGAATCAGATCTCTCCCTGGTGCATGAATCAAGTTACCATGTACTTGGAACTTTTGACAATTCTTGGAAAATTTGATTGCATCTTTTTCCATTTCAGGCCAATAGTACCCAGCCCTAATAAGTTTTTGAGCTAATGTTAAACTGTTGGAATGTGATCCACATATACCTTCATGGACTTCCTCTAATGCTCGTTGAGACTCCTCACGTTCTAAACATCTAAGGAGCATACCATCTAGACCTTGTTTGTACAAGTCATTACCTATGATGACATACCATGATGCATTTCAGATAAGGTAACGTTTCTCATGTTGGTTAAAGGTGTTTGGGATGATTTGGTCTTGGAGGTAAGAGAAAAGTTTTTTGTATCTAGATGAATCATGACCAACAACAGTGCAGATCATGCGGGTTTTGGGGGAATCATATGTAGGGAATGATAGTTCCTCCACTAGGAACTCGTAACGTAGCTCATGTTCAGGTTGCTATAGTAAAGATGATAGTGTTGCTAGCATCAACAGCTTTGTTCTCCTATCTAGGAATCTTCTCAAAAGTGACTGAGATGAAATACTTCTTAAGGTCATCAACCATGCATTTGTATGGAACTAGTTTCTCATCTTTTGTTTGGTACACATCATTGACTTGGTGTATGACTAGCTATGAGTCTCCATGAATGTGCAACTCTTTCACTCTCCACTTAATTGCTATCTTCATGCCATTAAGAAGGGCTTCATATTCAGCAATATTGTTTGTGCAATGAAATTTTAATCTGAATGCTTTAGGTATTGAGTATCCTTGTGGTGTTATGAAAAATATGCATCATGCTCCAGATCCATTTTGTGTATAAGATCCATCAAAGAAAAGATGCCATGTCCTAGAAGATATGTGCATGATGTATGAATTAGGAAATTCCATCTGTAATGGTGTATCATCCAACATTGGTGCTTCATCTAGTTGATCATCAATTAATTGGCCTTTGATAGCTTTTCTCTCAACATATTCTATGTCAAATTTTCTCAATAGCATCACCCATTTAGCTAGTCTACCTATGAGGGAAGCTTTGCTTAATAAGTATTTCAATGGATCTATCTTAGCTATCAATTGTGTAGTATGAGCCAACATATAATGTCTTAGTTTTTGCGATGCAAAGATCATAGCTAGACAAGCTTTCTCAATCATTGAATAGTTCTTCTCATATGCTACCAATGTTCTGCTTATGTAATAAATGGCTCCTTCCTTCTTGTTTTCATCATGTTGTGCTAGCAATGCCCCCAGTGATGTATCTGTGGTGGAGACATACAGTATCAATAGCTTCCCTGGTATAGGAGACATGAGAATAGGAGGATTTGATAAATATTGCTTGATGTGATTGAAGTTCTTTTCACACTCCTCATTCCATGCAAATGTCACACCTTTATGTAATGTTTTTGTAAAAGGTTGTGATATGTCTTCCAGCTGAGATATGAAATGCCTAATAGATTACCCTTCATTGTAAGGTTCTCATTTGACTAATGTTTTTGGGAGGTTGCATCTCCATGATAGCCTTGACTTTAGGAGGATCAACTTCAATACCCTTCTTTGAAACAATATATCCTAGGAGCTTTCCAGAAGTGAGACCAAAAGCACACTTTTTAGGGTTCAGTCTGAGACTAAATTTCTCCATTCCATCTAGTATCTTGATCAAGTCATTCAAATGTTCTAATCTTGTCATGTATTTTTCTAGAGTATCATCAACATAGTCCTCCATGGTTTTGTGCATCATATCGTGAAAGATAGATGTCATTTCTCTTTGATAAGTAGCTACAACATTTTTTAAACCGAATGGCATGACATTCCAACAAAAATTTCCCAATGCACACATGAAAGCATTTTTCTCTTGATCCTCTGGCACAATTTTGATTTGGTTGTATCCAGAAAAACCATCCATAAGAGAGTACATCTCAAAGCCCGCAGTCATATCCACTATCATGTCAATGTTTGGAAGTGAAAAGTCATCCTTAGGGCATGCTTTGTTTACATCTCTAAAGTCTATGCACACTCTAATTGATTTGTCTGGTTTGGATACTAGAACAATATTAGAGATCCACTCTACATAATCTATGACTCGGATAAATCCAACTTTTAGTAACTTTTCTAGCTCAACTTTCACAAGAAGCGTCACATGAGGATGTATTTTACGCAACTTCTGTTTGATAGGTTTGACTCCTGGAGCTATAGAAAGATGATGCATTATGAAATTTGGGTCCAACCCTGGCATATCTGAATACTTCCATGCAAAGTTGATTTTCTTTTCTATCAAGAAAGTTGTGAATGCTTGTTTCTCTTCCTCTGATAGGGATTGTGCTACATATATCAATTGTGCTTCCTTTGTTGTACCCAAGTTGATAGATTGAGTGGGCTCTATCAATACTAGAGATCTATCCTATAAATGACTCGAAAGGACATCAAATACCTCATCCTTAGGCACCTCAGAGAGGTTTTCACCTTCAGATACATCTTTTATTTTTACCATTTTAGGTTATGAGATTGCCACAGTGGTTTTCACCCTCAGAACTCTTTTTCTTTTTGCTCTTATTTTTCTGACTGAGATATTTGATATCCGACTTTGTCCCACTAACACTGATGGAAGTTGTCATTGGTTCCACTGCATTGATGTAGCAAGCAAGGTCATAGTCAAAATGAAAGTTATGGATGTCTTGGCTCAGATTGGTAGATGTCTAGTCTATTAGCTCTGGATGTTGGATAGTCAAAGTGGGGGAAGATTGGGAAACTATGTTCACACATGTAGTGTTGTCATCATCGATTCTAACCCGACTCTCAAACTCAAAGGTGATATTACTACTCAAAATGTTCAATTCACAAGTTATTGCAGCGTCATTATTGGATTCTACTTCGAGAGTAGGTGGATCTGATTCGTTAAGTTCATCATTTCGCTCTAGACTCACTTCAGGTTTAGGGGAATATTAGTGAATTACATCAACATGTTTTTCTGTGATAAGCTCATCTTCTTCTGGAATGACTCCCCATTCATAGTCATTAGATTCATCTTCTATTTCTTCATCAAGACCTCTAGGAAATCTAAGAAAATGTGTAAAATCGAGATGGATTCCCCAAGCAACATTACCTTTAGATTCAGATTTGAACTCATACTCATGGGAATCTATTTTAGAATCACTAGACTGTCCTAAATGTTCAGTTATGGTGATAGATTTACCTTCTTCTTGTATAGTAGTAGGTTCTTGTGTTTCTACCACATTGATGTTCTCTTTAGGTTTTTCTTCATCCTTAAGAAGATCTAGGATGTTCTGGGGTAAACACTCATAGGGAATAAGATTAGTGGTGTCTGAATCATCAATGTTTGATTGTTCTATTTCCTCTTTTAGCTGATTTTCTTGTGTAGGATTGATTTGTTCTATGACATGAGATGAATTACCATTAAGATAAAAGGGTTTCTTTTGATATCCAAGTCCTATTGTTTCTTTGTTTCTTCTCCCATCATGTTGAATAGGCTAAATAATTCCTTTGCCTCTTGCTCCTAGAGGTCCTTTACCTGTGTGTCCCATCTTAGAAATGAGTCTATGACCTGGTCCATATGATGTAGAAGGAATCTGATGTGTCTTGGATTCACATTTTTGGACCATTTGGGATGAAGAGTCATCTTTGTATAGCCATGCAAGCACAACTTCATCTTCCTCAAACTCTTGTTTAGACACTTGCTCTGAGACAAAACTTCCATTGTAGATAGCTTGAGGTTCCTTAGACTCTGGATTTTACAGTTTTAAAGATTGCCTATATGACTTAGGTGAGATGGGGAGAGATGTCAAAGATAAGACTGGCTCCATAGTGTATTCTCCCATGCCTGTATTCTTGATCTTCACTTCTTTAGCAATGTCTTCCATCTTGGCTGTTGATGCTATTTCTTTGTGCTAAGTGGAAGATTCCCTATTATATTTGGAACAAGTTTATCAACACTCTCTTTTAATGCATTGCAAGTTGTGGCTATGTCAGCTGGGATAGTCACTTCTACTCCATCATAAGGAAACTTAACACATTGATGATATGTTGATGGAATAGCTTGCATCTCATGTATCCAAGGATGTCCTAGAAGAATTTTGTAAGTCAAGGGAAGATCCAGAACTTGACATGTGATGGCTTTGATAACTAGTCCTATTATGATAGGGAGTACAATGGTTCTCTTCGAGGATCTCTCTTGCTCATCATAGGCTTTTATGGTAATATTCTTCTTAGGATCAATGGCTTCTTCTGATAAACCTAGTTGTGTGACCAATTTGTAAGAACAAATGTTTAAACCAACACCTCCATCTATCAACACACATTTGACTTGACAGTTTTGGATTAAGACTTCAATGTGCAAAGGCTGGTTATGAGGATGACTCAACAAGTTGTCATCTTCCTCTGAAAAGGAGATATACTGGGGTGATGTCAGATGTCCAACCATTGACTGGAATCTATCAAGATAAAGGTTATCATGAACATTGGATCTGAGCAGAGCTTTATCTAGAATTGCTCTATGAGCGGGAGATATCTGAAGCAACTCAAACATTGAGATTTTAGCATTTGTGTGCTGGAGTTGTTGGACAATGCTATAAGATGGAGGTCTAGTCTCTTTAGGGGTTGATGACTTTGAGGCAGTCCTTGTTTTGGAAGCAAATGATAGATTGAAAGGAACCTTAGGGGTGTTTCATTAGCCCAAGTTTTGTCCTTGTAATTGTACCCAAGACTGTGACCGAGTCACTACATTTACTGATTGTTTGTCTCTATCTTTTCTTACAATTGTGATGACATTACAATGCTCAGATAGGCATGGTTCTACCATGTTTATGACAACATTGTTTCCAGAGTAAGCATAATTGACTTTTTCACCCATGTTAGGTCTAGGAGATGAATCTCCTTGACTATGTTTCAAAAATGGTTCCGTAAATGTTGTATGATCATTATTTGATTTATGATTGTCAATCACTATTTCTCCTTCATCAATTTTGTCTTGAATTATATGCTTCAAGTGCATGTAGTTGTTGGTCTTATGTCCTTTGTTTCGATGGAAGTCACAAAAATTAGTCTCTTTCCACCATTTTGGTTTAGGTTCAGGATCAAAAGGTTTAATCTCAAGTAGTGTAATGATTTTATTTGCCAAGAGAGTTTTCATGGCAGATTCTAAGGACTCTCCAAGAGGATTAAACTCATGTTTTGGTTTTAAAACCCAAGGTTGATATTCTTTAGACTTTTTAGGATCAAATTCCTTTGGTTCAGAAGCTTTGAGGGCTTGGGTACCCATAGTAAGATTGAAGGTTGGCACTTTGGATGGTGCACTGATATGATCGACAACACCATCTGATACAACATTCTTCTTCTTATTCTAGATTTTAACTTTGTCTTTGTTATTGGAATTTGAACTTGACTCTTGCTTTTTGTCTTTGTTGAGTGATATGTCTCCCTTTCAGATGAGCACATTTTCAATTTTGATGGAATTCTCTACCATTTTCTCAAAAGAGGTATGATTTTGCATCTGCAAATGGTAGTTGATTTCTAGAATGAGATTGTTGATGAAGATTTCAAACTTTTTCAGTTTCTAGAATTTGTCTAGCATAAAGCGAGAATTTCTTCCTCCATCATTTGAGAAAATTCAAGAAGGGTTCTCCTAACTTTTGTTTGAGATTGCAGATATCAATCATCGTGACTGGATTTTGAATATTATAGGAGTACTATTGATAAAACAATTTGATGAGCTCCTCAAAATTCTTGATGGTAGGAGGAAGTTTGGAGAACCAATGAATGGATGCTCCTCCCAGAGATCAAGGGAAAAGACACATTAGATAGGTTGGTTCATGCATGAACTCCATGGATTGAGTGCGAAATTCCCTGACATGATCTTGTGGATCATAATTTCTGTCATATTTGTCATATTTAGGAATTTTGACTCTTCTAGGAAACAGTGGCATGTACAAGTCCTTATCAAATGGAAAAGGGCACGAAGCCTCCATGGAGAATTCCTTAGGTTCCTTCTCCTTTTCCAACTTGTTGAGTTTAACTTGCATAGCATGAATCTATTTCATAATGGCTGTAATAGGAGTTTCTTCCTCTTGTGTGATGATGTTTTTGACATTGAAGTCTTGAGGAAGCTTAGCTCCTTGTTGAGCCAATTGTAAGAAGTAGGTTTCTTTTTCTTGTTGGAAGAAATGTCTCATCATTCTTTGTAAATCATCATCATTCCTATATCATTTGATTTCAGATGGTGTCAGCTCAGGATCTCCACCATGCTTGGATTGATGACCTTGGGAGCTTTGGTTTGCTCCTCCTTGAGACATGATTGGAGTTTTTGGAATCCCTGGGATAGATTGATGTGGATTTTTTTGAACACCTCCATGATTTGATGGAGGAGGTATGTAATCAGATTTTAATTGTAGGTTGCCAAGACTGTCAAGACCATCATCTTCATAAAGACCTAAGTCATAGAGTTGTTCAAAGGTTGGACCCATGTGAGAAGACAAAGGTAAAAACTTGGGTTCTTCTCTGGATTTCTTGTGTGAGGAAGCTCTGGTTTCCATCATTAACCTCAAGTGAAGAAAAAGAGAAAGACAAAGATGAATTATAAAAGATCTAATTCAAGACAAATCAAATAACGCAACCTTGTCAAGATTGGTTTGGATGATTGAAGAAAAGATTAATTGGATGTAAGTGTAGGATACTATGTCCTAGGTGTATGGGTAGACACCCAAATGATAGTGGACACTAGCTATTTTGGAGGAAAATTGAATTGAAGATGATGTTGACAAGGTTTTGATACGAGATAAGACAAGAAGCAAATCGATAGATTAGAAGACTAGATCAAGCTCAAGAGACCACCTTTAGAAAATAAATTGGATTTTCTATTTTCTGCTCTGTTCTCGATATAGTGAACTTTTTTGACAGAATCTGATGGTTGACTATAAAAATTGGATTTCTGACAAATTTTGAAGCTTTCTAAAAACTTTCTAAAATGAGTATGTATAGGCTTGTACGAGTTTGGGTTAGGTCTGACATGAGTTTTGACAAGGTTCATATGACTGTTGACTCCAGAATTAACTCTTTTCAATATTTTCTGACAATACTCGTACAAGTTTATACAACTTCCTGTACAAGTTTCTGGGGGTTGTGAAATGAGTTTTTGAAAACTCATACGAGTTTTGACTTCCCAAGATGAGTTTTGACACCAGAAATGATTTTTGCTTAGATTTTTGCAACTTTTCCAGATTTTGAGGTTTTCAGTTTCGGATTGTTTGCAAATTTTCTAGCCCATGTTTGAAGATTTGTATAGTAGTTTGTTCATTTTCAATGACCAAGTAGATAGCAAGCACGCAGAACAACAATCAAGGGAATAAGCAATCATCTTAAAACAATGTACAAGGGACAAAGAAACCTTGCACATGAACAAGAACAGTGACTTATTGTTCTAATCCCTAAGAATTCTATTTGTATATGTTCTCAAAAAGTTTTGCAATCACACACATAACCCTAGAAAATAAAAAATTTGGCCTCACTAGGATTTGTAGTAATGGTCTGAATCTGCAACTTTTTTAATCTCAAGAGGGCAAAATCCAATAATCCAGGCGCACCGGGGTTTTGATATAGTTTGAGAATTTAATTAATCAGGAGCTACTGAGGAGATTTGACAGTCTAACAAGAGACCACACCCATGGAGAATTCCTCCATAAGGACATTTATATAGTAGTTGTTGCTACCACAATGAAAATGGTTATTACCGCTTGAGGTTCCATCCACGTGGGTGACCCAATTAACGAAATGTCCACTATGGTTAACCCTCTCTAAAGGTGACTCATAAAATATATCACATGGGGACTTGGTCCAGATTCAAGGATCTGAGTTTCTAATACTACCCAAAAAGGGAGTAGAGCATAATCCTCTAGCATTTTAACTTTTACCAAAAACAAAACAGACAGATAAATCTAACATGCTAAGACTGAATCCACCTCACCAAGGTTTGTGATGTCCAAAAAAATGTCTACTGATCTCTCTAAGTGGGTCCAAGAGAGAACGTACCAATCAAAGTTGAGAACCAAACCGAGTAAGATCGTGAGATAAAATCAGCATTCTTCCCTACCTACAAGGGGATCTATCTTTGAGAAGAGCTTCGCATGCACAGCAAATGAATGAAGCCCACTCTCTCAAGAACTCCATAAATAGTGTTCATAGGGCCTATTTACTATGTGTAACAGATATGCAAAAAATAAATCTATGTTCATTTTATAGCCCAAAATGAACGTGTGATTTAGGAAAGCAATAAACACTCAAGCTTGACATGTGAGAGATTCATTTTATGTCCCCAATTGAAGTGTTATCAGTTGTAGCCAATTACCTCAATTCCTTCGCAACGCGCATAGTAGATTTTACCTGTTTATCTATTTTGTTGCACTTTCCCACGATCAAAGACAACAAATATCAATCAGAAACAACAAGTATCAATTGTCAGGATTAGCTGTCAATGAAATATGAAATCAAAATTTTGCAAAATTGCCTATAAATCTTAAACAAGTTTTGAAAACTGGCATGAAAACTTGTACGAGTTGCAACACTGTCCCATATGAATTTTTAGAAATGATACGATAGTGGGTTAGTGTGCATACGAGGTTTTAGCTCCCATATGAGCTGTCACACACAATCAACATGAGTTTCCAGAAACTCGTATGTCGTACAACAACTAGAGTATTCTAATACGAGTTTTTAAAAACTCGTATGAAAATTGTACGGACAAAAAGATAAAAATTGAAGTTTTGAAGAAAATTTTTAGAAAATTGCAAGTTTGATAATGGAAACCCGTTTCAAGGCCCCACGGTGGGCACCATAAATGTGTGTGTGAAAATTGGACCTAGTTGTGGACACAACACTTCAATAAAACATTAGAGGTTAGCAAATCAAAAATCTGCAAGTAAAATGAAGCTATGCTAACCAAGCGATTTACTACCTTCTAGTAGGTACAAGTATGGTATTCTCAAAAAAAGACCGAGATCAGTGACAATGTAATACCTAAATGAAGGATTTAGAATCTAAAATGGATGGATGATGAATGCAAATTAATTTATATTTTTGTGTTTTCTATGCAATATGATATGAAAATTGATATGAATCTATCATGGAAGTGCTTCCATTTTAAGACAATACATTAAGCCCCCACTTTAGCAAGAGTATGGACTCAATGTAAACTCTTGGTAAAGGAGATCAGAAATGAAAAGATAATCTTATCATAATCCAAGGGACAAAGATAAACCTTAAGCCCCCAGGGACTCAAGTCTTCGTCGACTCCCAAATTACAATAAGAGAGACATCTCTAGAGAGAGAAAGAAAAGGTGTGATTATCTCGCCCAATGAGAACTTATGTCCCATTATGAGCCACACAAGGAAATGGCACAACTGGAAAGATGGAATTGAACTGCCTAGTGAATGTGGCTACTCACTAGTCAACCCATCAAGGATTTACCCTTAGGAATATTCTATTCCATAAGATAAAACCAAAAATAATAGAGATCCAGTCTTAAGGACACCTCTGACCTTAAGGGATCAATATATGTGTATATGAAACTGGAGGGATCAAGAGATCCTAAAATATAAATCCATGCTTTAAGAATTAGTCACTAATCCAAAAAGGGAAAAAAAAGTATCTTAAAAGTGTGTGTCTTCTTCAGGATTTAGCAATTTATGTGCGTTACCTTCAAAAGATTTAGCATATTTGAAGTTTGAAAATGTGTGTGTGCAATAAGTGAGCAGAGCATATGCCCCCATGTTAAAGTCATTGCTGACACTTTAACAAGAGCAATGGCTTTAATGGAAACATAAAAAACTCTGCTGATTACGTTTCCACGTCGAGATGCCCCCAAACAAAGACAAATCAAGGGAAATATCACAAAAACATACAAAGAACACATAAGGGATCTACCTACCATGGGGTTAGTATGATCATAAGATAATATATATATGATATTATTGCATATGAATTGACATCATTCCCCAAAGAAAGTAGAACTATGATCACAAAGGAGGAAAGATCACATAAGATATACGAAGGAGAATCTTTTCAGACCATGACATGGAGACCAAAAAGAATTAGTGCTACCATATCTTGAATCCAAGAAGATTACACAAGGGAACATTTATGAACAATAGCACAATTACAACATAACATTGAACAACACATAGAAGAATAGAGATACATATAGAAGAATTTGAATGACAGTTTCGATTCCTTCATCACCTTGTACTAACTGAGTAACAAGGATCGTATAAAATAATCTAACAACATTTAGCAAACATATTACAGGAGAAACATAGTACAACAGGCAAACACACAACAAAGCTACCACGAAGGATGAGCCAATCAAGCATGCCTCCTACTCTCCCCATCTCGTTGTATATCATTTAGAGAAGGTGGGTAACTCACAAGAGGGACTATATCCAACACAGTAGGAATGATAGCTAGTTCCAAACAAGGATCCTCTTGAGAATCATAATGTTTGATACTAGGTGTAAGAGTTAATTGTGATGAAAGCATATTAGGTAAATCAATGTCAATGTCAATAGTCTCATATTCATCAGTATCATCAAGAGTAACTTCTTCATCCAAATTAATCAAAATAGGATCTAAGATACAAATATAATCATCATAATCATACATCTTAACATCTTTATTAGTAACAACTTCTTCTTAGAAATCATGCATAGTTTCATCCGAAGAAGGTAGAAATCTTTAAAGAATAGAATTACGAGCCTTAGCATGAGCATGACACTTTTTATGACGTTCATTAGCAGATCGATTGCATTTTGATTTATTTGAAATAGGTTGAGAACTAGGAGGAACAATCATAGGTTCTTCAGGAAGATCAATAGGATTATTAACCATAGGAGGAACAATCACATGATCTTTGATAGGTTCTTTAGGAAGATTGATAGAAGGAACTTGATTAAAAGAACTAGAAGCCATAGTTAAAGGAGGTATAGAAGGTGTAGGCAAAAGACCATGATTTAGATCCATGGGTGGGATACTTAATTCACAAATCTTACGATGTTTATAGGCTTGATATGAACAAAAAAGATGATCAGGTCGTGGTGGACATGAATTAGGTAGTGAAGGCCAAAAGAAATCAAGAGCAACACGATATCTAGGCCTAGAAGGTTGATATAAACTATAATTAATCATCTTTATTTCATCATCATGAAAAAATTTAAGACACTTATGAATAGGTGAAGCAACAACATGCATGGCAATCAACCAAGGAAAACCTAGCCTAACTTGAAATTGATCAGAAGTAGGAACAACAACAAATGTAGTGTTCACAATTTTTTTACAAAGTTCAACCAGTAAAGTAATAGAACCAAATGATGGATAAAGAAAACCATTGCAAGTTTGAATCCATACATCTAATGTATCATAAGAATCATGTTGTAAACCTTTCATGAAAATATTTTCTTCAGTTATAACATTGACTAAAGATGTAGGATCAACAAGAAAACCATGAGTAGGGTTCTGAGAAATCCTAGCATAAATGTAAAGGGGACCATCAGGAGCTTTAATAGTCTCAGAATCATCAAAGGTAATCAAAAGTTCCCAAGGTCTTTTATTCTTAGGTTTTTGTCGAGGTTTAGGTTGAGTTTTCATTTTAGGCTTAGGTTTTAGTTGAGATTAAACTTGAGGTTGAATCTAAGGTTGAGGTTGAGGTTGAGGTGTAGATATAGATTTACTGACATGCTCCACTTGATTAATAACATGATTAAGATCATCCCTCTTTGAATCATATACAATTTCTATAGCAGATGACTGAGAAATGGTATTAGTATCATGCGTAGGTAGAGGATTCATATAGATTTGAAGGTTTTGAGTAGGAGGAGAGATAGATTTGTTCCCAATACCATCAAGATTATCAATTGGGAAAGCATTAGAGTCAATTAAGTCTTGAACCTTATGTTTTAAAGAATAAAACTTCCTAGTATCATGACCATTTTGACGATGATATTGACAAAAAGCATTTTGATCAAAAGATTTAGATGCAATCGTAGTAGGTAAAAGAGGTTGAATAGGAGGTAGAGTAATCATATTAGTAGTTAACAACCTATTCATAATAGTATGTAAATATTCAAAAAGAGAAGTAAATGTATGATTTAATCAAAAAGCAGTGGATGCAGAAGTGGCATTGTGAGATGCAACAACCTGATCAACAACTACATTCGCTTGTTTGTTTATCTTGACATAGTTGTTGAATTTTTTAAATTTGTTTGGATTAGGAGCAACATCACTCTTATCAATTGGAACAGGAGCCATTGGAGTGTTGCTCTCAAACTGACTCACTTGTAATTGATAATGATGAAGCATTGTACAAATTTGTTGAAAAGAGGTAAATTCAGTAAGCAGAATCTTATCTCTAATATCCTTTTGCAAATTTGAAATAAACATACATTGAATATCTATATCAAGAATAGGATAGGAAATTTGATCATGCAAATGCTTAAATCTACCAATAAATTCAGTTAATTTTTCTTTAGCGCTTTGTTTACAATGCATCAAATCAGTCAAAGACACGTGCGGGCCAATATTGTTTTGAAATTGTTGAATAAAGGCATTAGCAAGTTTTGGAAAGGAATCAATAGAATAAGGAGGCAAGGAACAATACCATTGTAAGGCCTTGTCATGGAAGGTTCAAGCGAATAGTTTGGCTAAAATCCTATGGTCATGAGCATAATCACTACAAAGGATTTGAAATGTTTTAACATGATGAACATGATCTCCTTTTCCATTATAGTTCTCAAGATGAGGCATATCAACTTGCTGAGGAATAGGAGTACGAATAATATCCAAGGACAAAGGACTTCCCATGTCACATGTAGGAATACTAAACTTGTTTTGAGTTAAGGAAGCGAGTTGTTGTTGTAAGGATGACACAGTTTGAGCCAAACTAATAATTGTTGAATCATTAGAAGAAATAGGAGTAGCAACAACATTAGACACACTAGGTAAGGTGTAAGAAGTTGCAGGAATAGAAGGCACAACTAGAGGAACACTAGGAACTACAGTTGGAAGCAGATTGGAATAAGTGAAAGGAACATTGTGATATGAAGGTTGTGTTGTAGGAAGGGACATAGGAGGAACACTCATAGGAATAGAGGGAACCATCATAGTCACCAAAGAAGGAGTATAGGTAGGCATACTAGGTAAAGGATTAGAAGGAGGTTCAACACTAGTAATACGAGGAATCGACCCTACATCTTGAGCTTCTTGAGCTAGAGGTTTAATATTGGAATGTACGAGGTGAGTAATACCATGCAAGAGGTTAACACCTTGATCACTATCATGAAGGACCTTCTTAAGAGCCTCTATAGCTTGAATAGAATCTTGATTATGGTTCTCTTGAATAAGCCAATTACCCATTTTATCAAGTTCAGTGGAAAGTTTTTGAACTTGTTCAGGAGGAACTCTTAAAGCATCATCCTCATCATGAGATGAGTGAGAAGAGTTTTTCTCCATGGTAGGATTGGAATCATGAAGAATTAAATTATCATCTGTGATCCTAAGGAAAGGAGAGGAAGATTTAGGATCAAAGACACCCATGAGTCTAGGACTTCTTCTAACCGAAATATTACAAGTGGGACTAGTAGTAGTAAACCTTATAAACCAATGTAATGCAAATGAACTAAACTAAGAACGTATAAAGCATGAATATGTTTATATTTTTTAAATCTAATTAGCATACAAGATTTAACACAAGAGAGAAATCTAATACTAATAAAATCACAAATCACAATAGGGCATCCAATTCCACAAAAGAAAGTAGAGTAAGTATGTCAGGTTCACCAAAATGAATAGTGGGGAAATGTGAATGAGGTTGAAATATAGATGTAAGTATAGGGGAAATACAAGATCCACTTTCAAATCCAAATTCCCTAAAGAGAGATCCAATTTGATCAACCAAGAGGTTAATACATAATCAAATCAATCTATGGAGAATATGAAAGAGAGAGAAAAACCTTATATTTCCTATAGTAGAAGTATGCTTGAAATTTGAAATAATTGAAATACAAGTGCTAACCTCAAAATAGGGAAAATCCAGAAAATGTCAATTTCTGATGTCTATGTGTACTTTAGGGCAATTCTGCAACCTGTTTTGGACTAGAAATGCCGAGATGAAGAAAACCTAGAAATCTTTTGTCTTTCCAAAAGCAAGTAGTCTTTGACCCTCATAAAAGGTCAAAGGCTACATTCTTATCCTAAAGTTTGACTTTGACTTCATTTGCAGATCTCAAAAGTTTGCAGAAAAGGGTATGTAAATCTACTCTTAGATCTAAAATCTCGCACCTGTACCTGTAAGAAAATGGGGGGTTTTTGTTTGTATGGGGGGTTTGCCTTGGTCAAACCCCAATTTAGGAATTAACCTTGAAATTGAATTGAATTGTAATGTGCATAAACAAAACAAATGGAATAATTCACCTCGCTTATGTTGAAGTCCTTGTAGAGGATTCAAATCCTCAAATCCACGAGTAGGAATGCTCCAATGGATGTAGAATGAATGTAGGATGTCTCAAATCAATGGAATTTGATCTTCAACACCAATCTTGATTTGATCTTTGCATATGAGGAGGCTTGGATGAATGTAGAAGGATGGATCTTCAAGGGGGCTCCAAAGAGATTGAATCCTTCAATGGCTAACAATGGATCTCCTTGATGAATGAATGCTTGAACACTTGAATGCTTGAATGCTTGAAGGCTTTCTTGAATGCTTGACTTCACTTTCTTGCACTTGAGAGCTTGATTTCTTGAGATGTGATATGTTCTCACAAAACTTGATGATCAAAATGAGAGAGGAAGGCCTCCTTTTATAGTGAACTAGGGCACAATCCTCTAGATAAGGCCGACATTGGAGAATTAAATCCCAATTAACCTTAATCCCTAGAAATGGACCCAAATTAAATGCAATTTAAGGATTTACCATTCCAAAACTCAAAATGGCTGACCTGAAGGCGGGAAAGAAAATATCCCCGAAACCCGACACCTGAAAATCAAGGAAATTTGAAATCTGGACAGGGGGTCAAGGATGAGCTCAACTCTGACCTAGGTTAGGGTTGAGGTCAAATCTTACCTTGGTTAGGGTCAAGGTCAATTTTGACCCACAAGGTTGACTTTGACCTTGTGGTCAAAAACCTCAAGATCCTGACCCAGAATGTTAGGAAATGCAGTTGTAAAGTGAAAATCAGGTGCAGAGGGAAGCAAAACAGGGGGAAAAGCTAGATACATGCAAAGACCTGATCAAGGTGCTTAACATGACCATAGACCACTTACTCAGAGGGATAAATGCTCTTATCATGGAAGTGCTTCAATTTTAAGATGATACAGCATGTAGTGTTATATGACCACTAAAGTGTGGGCTAAATGTAGCATCGTAAATTGTACACCCTTGCTAAGGTGTCCATTTCCATGCTTACTTAGCACTCATTTTAGTGTGTCTCATTCTAGTATAAAATTTAGGACTTTATTATGCATTTAAATTAATAATAAAGTCCTCTTTTAATTCAAATCTCTTCAAAATCCTATATGGTCCCTTAATTGTAGAGGTTCCCTTTAATTTTTCATCCCTTTTATCAATTTCTTTCTCACATAGGCCCTATTTTAACATTAGTGGTCTTTCATCATCAATCTTGACATCACAATCCAAATCTATATTAATTTTAACCTCTCCTCAACATTCTAAGCCTCATGTTTAAATTTTGACCTGAACTAGGTGGAATGGTCCAATTAGAGCTCCCAATTCCTACCAATTTTACTTTAGATTTAAACCACACAATATTTAGGTTGGTTGAGAAGGATTTCTAATCTCACATTGACCTACACCAAGATTTGAATTTTGAAATTCCTAGGAAGGTATAAAAGAAAGTTTCCCACCTCATTTGGTAAATGAAAGTAACTATGAAGGTGTAACTATGCAATTTGAAGACATCCTATGAGGTGAAGATGTGCAATTCAAAGAAAATCAGCAAGGATCAAGTTGTCAAGTCTATTTTCATCATCAACATGGAGGGTTTAAGAGACATTGGAGGATAATAGGGAATTACTAATTAATGATTGGTTTGTACCTCTTCCTTAAGAAGTGGTATGATTTTATGTTGTAATGATATCTCTTTACATAAGCATTAGATATGAATTTCATTTACACAATTAAATTTTAATATCATTTAGGGCTTTACTCTAAGACATATGAGAATATCTCTAGCCTATGGATATGCATTTTAGATCATATAAATCTTAGACACACTTAAGATTCAAGAGCACATGATTCCAATCTTGGTTTGATAATTTGTGGAGGTGGAAATCACCAAAACATGGGTTTGACCAAGGCAAACCCTTATATAGCCACACACATAGAGTTTTCTATGTTTTAGGTTTGGATACAAGTTTAGATTTAATTTTTTTAGTAAAAAATACTTCAACATTGTCACAGGTTTAGATCTTTAATTATAGAAATTGTAATAGGGAACATGGAACTTTAGGCACCTTGTTTATAGGAACAAGGTCCCATGGGTGCCCCAGTCCACCTAGATCTAGTCCAAATTTAGCACAAAGTCAAATCTAGTCTCTATGAGCTTAGATTGAGAATCATACCAATATACTCAGTCTTTGGAACTAGTGGTACAAGTCATCTTGTTCTAGTCAGAATTAGTCCAAATTTCAGTATCAAGTACACAATATTTCTTCCTATCTATTTCTATATCTAGATTATATTTTTTTACTTGGTGTTTTAGTTATTTATAATTTAAAGTTCTAAATCCTTAGCCTCTCAATCTCTCATTCCTAAGCAATAAAGGAATAGGATCCCCAAGAGCATAGATAGTGAATTGACTCTCTTAGATCAAGATTTGGTAAATCATATTTGTCTCTTGGTCGCTTCATATTCCAATGTGACTAGGAAAGAGAATTCTCACCCTAGGTTTCCCATCTTATTTTTTTGACCTTACATGATCAAATATGATCAGTGAACGTGCTCATGTATATAAAGAAGTACATATGAGACCTTGATTATATCTAGGTAAGGTTGAGAGGGAAGACTAATTCAAATGATGACAAGTGTCTTAATCCTATTTCATGTGACAACTAAGTGGGTTGCTAGAGATTTCTACATAGATTCCTTACTCATTAAATAAACTTAACATGTGTAAACATGACCTAACAAATAACTACTAAGATAATGTCCCTTGTTCACATGAAAAAAGGGAAAATTAGATCCATGAAATATGCTTGTTCACACCAATAAATGTAATAAAAACCTTTCATGTGTCCTTTAACACATACAATACTATCCAAATAGAGATTTTCTTAGTAAAGGCCATTATAAAGCATGCAAATATAAGTGGGGCCCACACTTAAAAGTGTATGATGCAATTAAATATTGTCCCTTGACATAAATGACAAGACATTTTGTGCACCTACTACCTAACATGCACATAAAACATTAATAGAATAATTAGAGGTTGTTAACTAGACATCACCATTTCATCAAAGTTAGAAAGTATGGCTCTCAACTCGAAGAAACATGACACTATGTTACTAGATTGCAGCCTTACTAAAATAAATTATCTGAAAAGTGTGATGGAAAGGATTCTCATGATGTAATGATAGTTTGATACATGTGTGATTGGGGATCTAAAGTGAAATTGTGATCACAACCCAGCAACCTTAAGAAATAAAGAAGGCACAAGTAATTGCAAGTCAATGAGAACATGGGGTTGATAAAATAATAGTACATAGGGGGATTGACCGTAAATTTAAGTGAAACAACTCAGACAAAGGTCACTAATAAAAAAATAGAAGGCCAAAATAGCAAGGGACATAGAAGACCATAACACATAAGGACTAGAATTTTAGCAAAATGATAAAAAGGAGAAAAACCTTTTGAACCAAACTACTAAACCTTGATCATCTCCATAGAAAAAGGTTGGAACATTCTAGCACACTCATCTTGATTATACTAATGAAATGATTATTAATGAAAAAATAAAATTTAAGCGAATAAAAATAAATTTACAAAAATAATGATAATGAAATTAAAATATATGTTAATGGGCGGTGTGTTAGTGAAGTTGAAAATGTTCTTAAAGAGTCTCTTAGGGACCAAATTTTGATAAGTAAAGGTTCCAACATCATATGAAATGAGTTAGAGGTCATGCTATAATAAATTTGGTAGTCCTTGACTCTTAGCTAAAAAATTCAACTTAGAGCCGGTAACTAAAATGACTTTGTGTGAAAATTTCCCCATTAAAAAGTAAATTAAAATGTAAAAACTTATAAGGAGAACTCATACATTTTTTGGTTGTTGCAAAGAGGATGAAGCCCTCCTAAGCCTATGTGAGCACTCAACTCATATAAAAAATTATTAGTTGATAGGCTTTTAATTGTGGGCTCACCCTTCTACTTTTATGTCGAAAAACTTGTCTCACATTATAAAACTACCCCAAAAAACCATAAAACAAGTTTTCCCAAACTGCCAAACCTCTTCACGGTAGTTGGAAAACCTCTTTATGATAATGTTATCCATTGATCTACTTTATTTTTAGTGTATAAATTTTATTGATAAAAAATAATTATAATAATTTTGAATTCCTTAAAAAATTTAAAACTATGTATTTTTATTTTTTTTGATAATCGGCCAAGGCCTCAAATTTATTTTATTAATAAAATTGAAATGTAAACCTCTGTTTAGTGTGGGCACCGGTAGGAAAGAACAGAGTAAAGAAAACCTTTGGTCTAGTTTGAGACCTCATTGAAGTCTAATTCATTAATTGTTTACATATCCCGCTTGATGTATGGGTTGGTAAGAAAAGAGGACTAGAGGTCCTCTTATACAAATATGAAAAACTATACAATTACAATATCCACAACATATGGGTCCATCAAGCCAATTATGCTTGTGGCTCAAAGTTACAATCATTTGATCTATAGCATATGGATAACTTACATATTGCATTCTAGTTTTAATTCCAATTACATTACATTACTACTACTTGTTTAAAATAGGCCAATTCGACTAGCTCTCTACATTTATAAGGTCCCATGTTACTTCATGTTATGTTTAGTGTAGTTTTTCTCCCAAGTCACCTAGATTGCTTGCTAGGCCATCAAATTCCTTGCATACTCAAACTATCCTACCTCTCTAGTTGCCAATGTAAGCTAATGAAACATAACCATTAGTTTACCTTGAATCCTACAAAACCATAATTAAAATATCTTTCTCCCCTCGAAGGAAATAATTCAGACGCAACAAATCTAGAAAATGAGTGAGAAAACTATCTTTAAACCCACCTTAACCACAACCTAAAATAGAAATAGAGGACATAATTTAGGAATAAGAATCACATACCTGTAGGTAGTTATTATATCATAAAATGGAGAACCAAGCTCTGAAAGACAAAAAGAGTTGCCATTATGATTAAACAAAGAGTACCCAAAGGTACTAAAGCCAAAAATCTTTAAAAAACAATAGCCAAAGGGAAGCAAAGAGAATGACCACCAATAACCCAAACCCAAACCAACACAAAACAAAAAAAAAGACAACGAGGAAGAAAGCCAAAAAGAGAAAGACAAGAAAAGGCTAAAACCGGTGAGGCCTAAAAAAACCAAAGGTGACAAAGAAGTAGAAAGAAAAGAAAAAAAGGAGAAGAAAGAGAAGAAAGAGAGAGAAGGACAAGAGTTTAGAGATAACGAAGAGGGAAGAAAAAAGAAAAGGGCAAAGGAGTCAAACTGAGGACCCGAGATTGCAAGCTAAAATGAGATAGCTAAAAACTAGAAGGAGACAAATAGTAAAGAAAAAGGAAAAGAAAACCAACAGAGAGAGGCCCAAAACAAGCCAAATAGAAGACAAAAGAAGCCAAGAAGAGACATAAATGATGCCTCCAAAACCATATAAAGCATAAAAAATTGAAAGGGAGAAAAACAACCCAAAAAGGGGGAAAAAACCAAAGGAGACCCAGTGCAAAAAAGGAAGGAACCCACAAAGTAAACCAACCCTAACCAAAGATAAGAAGAAGTGGTTGGAATAGAAGGCTAGACCCAAAAAAGTGGAATGCACTGAAAAAGGGATGCTCCTCAAAGGAAAACTGACCAGAATAGTAGTAAGAAGAACCCCAATTAGAAGTATACTAAACAATTGATCCCATATGCCGAAGACTTACACAAACATTTAAGAGTCGATGAAAGAAGCAAATCTCTTCTAATAAGGAAGCAAAATGGGAACCAGAACAAAAGAATATAAATATATATACCCATATGTCACTGATAGATGTGTGTGTGAATTTTGTACCTGATCTGCAGACACAACACTTCAGTAAAACATTAGAGGTTAGCTATAATCAAAATCGTGCAAAATTGAAATCTACTCTAACCAAGTGATTTACTGCCTTCTAGTAGGTGCGAGATTGATGTTCTCAGATTGTAATCGAGATCAATGACCTAGATGACACCTAAATGAAAGATTTGAATGCAATTGATCTAGATATGAGATTGAATGCAATTAAGCTATTTTTTTGGATTTTCTATGCAATAAGAATGAAAACTTGATATGAATCTATGCTAGATGAAATTGATATGCTATGAATGCTATTGAAAATTGATATGCAATGCTAATCTAACAATGATATGCAATATGAATGCAAAAATAAGATTGATCTCACAAAGATGTCGATTCGCAAGAGCTTTGATTCTTCAATTCCAATTCTCCAGCGTGATTGTGCAAAAATATGAGATGCTTGGATGCAAATTTGAGAGATGATTGAGAGATGAATTATGAAGAGTTGAGCCTTGGTTTTATAGAAATCCAGGGCTTTGGAGGTGCATGAGAAAAAGCCATAAATCACTCAAATAACTCAGGTTGATTTTTGAGTTATTTTTAAATAAAGGATAATTAACTCACAAAAACATGCAAAAGCTAAGCTTTAACTTAAAATAGAGTTTAGCTTTAATTGATAATTGATAGTTGTTTGCTTTTGTGATTGTGCATGTTTTATTTATGAATTAATTTAATAATAAAGTGATTTATTTCCAACTTAACTGCTTTTAAAAATAAAACAATTGATTTATGGGTTAATCAATTATTTAATCAAACTTTTATTAAAAACTATATTATTAAATAATGACAACTTGCTTTAATTAATTAAATAAGAATTTAATCAATTATTCATATGATATTAGATTTATTGTCAAAATTAAATAATATAATTAATAATAGATATAATTAAATTTAATTACACAATTAAGTGGTAAATATTAAATCTAATTAATTAAATATGAAAATATTCAATTAATCAAACTTTAGGATAAATGTGATTTATTGCCAAATAATTATAAAATTAAAGATAATTATGATGATTAGGAATATTGCTAGGAATATTCCCTGATGCAGAATTTAAGATAATCAATTAGATTTGATGATGTTCAGATGTGCCTTAGGTTAGGACTTCAATGTCAATTTTGTTTGATTTGTCGATGCAGGAGGTTAATGAACTTATAGCCCATTTTTGGGGTATTACAATAGAGAGGACATATGAGTATATATATCTATATAATAATACACACACACACACACACACACACATATATATATATATACAAATATATATATGAAAATATATACATACATATAAATATATACATATATATGTATATATATGCATATATGTGCATATATATGTATATATATGCATATATATGCATATATATGTATATATATGCATATATATGCATATATATGTATATATATGCATATATATGCATATATATGTATATATACATGTATATATATGTATATATATATTAATATGAATGACAAAAAAGGAATATAAATCTACCAAAATTAAGAAACTGACGCAAGGGCAGTGTAGAGGTAGGCAGAATAAGGATTAATTGAGACTGCACAACCTACTAACAAGCCCTGCAAAGAGTTACACAATGGAAGCAATATGAAATACACATGAAAATAGCTTGGATATGAGATAGCAACTAGTTGCAACACTGGTTCAATGATTATATTAATAGCAACATGCTCGGCTGTGAAGCCTTCTAGGTTTCGGCCTTATTACAATAAAATTAGGCATACAAAATTATTGTGCCCATACAATGATGTCTCTACAATCTTTATGTATCTTCTATTATCCAAATCTGACCCTAATCATCTTACTACTAAACATCTTCGCAAGCCTCAATTATGTAGCCAGCAAAGCCACAAGTCGGCCAGTCAGGCATTTAATTACATTATAGGTCCGCTTAGGAAGAGAAACCAAAACCAAACCTACAAAGAAAAAAACATGATGCACTAATAGATTTAGGTCCACACATGATCCAAGAACATATCCAGAACATTGCAAGATCCAACTCTCTTGCACAGAACCACGCAAGGCAAGATAACACACGTTTCATGGTGAAACTAGTGGTAAATCGATACCCTAGGAAAATGGTGATAACTTTTAGATCTAAGTGAATTAGGAGGTGCACTCTTAGGAGGATGCTCCAAATTAGGTCCATAATATTGCATTAACATCACAAGGCATGAAACCAATAGAAACATTGACAACAACATTGAACAACAGACAGGAACAGGAAAATGGGAAATGGGAAATGTTTTTGGTGATGCAAGATTACTCAAGACCCAAGATGCTCCTACATCAAACACCTGGGGTTAATAAAGAATTGATGTCCACATCAGGGACTCCTCCAATTTTGATATGAATCATAAAGATCTAACTCAGCTTGTGTTATCTAAGAACTGTCTTCAACCGGCTTATCTTTCCACTGAACTAAGTATTCCATATAGTCTTTTCCTCTTGTACTCTTGCTTATTCTGCTATTCAAAATCTTCTCAATGATGTCCTTATTCTTCTTAGGATAATCCAAATCATCTTCTATCTCATCAGTAGATTCAAAGTACTCAAAGATATCTGCAATGTTGAATATAGGTGATATGTCCATGTCTTTTGGTAATTCCACTTCATAAGCATTTCCACTATCAAATTTCTTCAGAATCTTACAAGGTCCAAATTTCTTCATTTTCAACTTATTGTAGGTACCAACTAGAAATTTGTTATTTTTCAAATGAATCATAACCTCATCTCCAATTTCAAAAGATTTATGTCTCCATCTCTTATCTGCTCTTTGTTTATATTTCAAATTACTATCCTCTAAATTCCTCTTAACTTCATCATGAAAAGTTCTCATCTACTCTACAAAGTCTTCAACTTCAGCACTTCTTCTGGTCTCAGTAGGTAAATCTCTCAATTTTATGGTTCCTTTAGGATGAAATCCATTAACAATCTCAAAAGGTGTTCTCTTAGTACTTCTATTCACTGAATTGTTATATGCAAACTCTGCTTGTGCCAAAATCAAATCCCAATTAGCAGGTTTATCTCCAACTAAAAGTCTCAACAAGTTTCCTAAACTTCTGTTTGTTCATCTATCTGAGGGTGAAATGTTGAACTAAACTTCAACTCAGTATTCATCTTTTTCCAAAGTGTTTTCCAAAAATAACCAATAAACTTAGTATCTCTGTCTGAAACAATAGATTTAGGCAACCCATGCAATCTTACTACTTCTTTGAAAAATAATTTAGCTACATGCAATGCATTAGATGCCTTCTTACAAGGTATGAAATGTGCCATCTTTGAAAATTTGTCAACTACTACCAAAATAGAATCATTACCTCTCTGTGTATTAGGCAATCCAAGAACAAAATCCATACTCACATCTTCCCATGGTCTATTAGGTACATGAAAAGGTGTATACAATCCCATATTCTGACTAATTCCTTTTGTTGTTTGGCAAATTATGTAACTTTGAACCATTCTTTGTACATCTCTATAGATCTGTGGCCAAAAGTATCTCTCTGAAATCAAATTTACAGTTTTATCAATTCCAAAATGTCCAACAAGTCCACCACTATGTTTCTCCTTCATTATATTTTCTCTCATAGATCCTCTAGGTATGCACAACTGAACTCCTTTAAACAACATGTCTTCTTGAATGAAATAATCAGTCCACTTATCACTTATTGTTTGTTCTTTACAAGCTCTCCAAGGTTCTGCAAAATCAAGGCCAGTCTCATACAAGCATTTCAAATTATCAAAACCAAGTACCTCAACCCTCATCTCTGTCAACAAACTTCTTCTTCGGCTCAAGGCATCGGCAACCTTATTCAACTGTCCACTCTTATGTTTCAATGAAAAGGAAAAATTCTACAAAAACTCAACCCACTTCATATGTCTCTGATTCAATTTATTTTGACTTCCCAAATATTGTAAAGCTTTATGGTCAGTATACAACTCAAAATCTTTTGGCATCAAATAGTGTCTCCATTTCTTCAAAGCTTGAACGATAGCATAGAATTCCTGGTCATAAACTGAATATTTTCTTTTAGCATCATTCAACTTCTCACTAAAGAAAGCTATAGGTCTTCCTTCTTGACTCAAAATAGATCCAATTGCACTACAACTAGCATCACATTCAACTTGAAAAACTTTACTAAAATCAGGAAAAGCAAGTGTAGGTAATTTTGCAATTCTTTGTTTCAAAGTTTCAAAACTTCTTTGTGCTCCATGTGTCCATTTGAAATCCTTTTTATCTCCCCTCATGGTTTTAGTCATAGCATTACAAACAAAACTAAAATTTCTGATAAACTTCCTATAGAAACTTGCCAATCCATGAAATGATCTTACCTCTCCAACATTCTCTGGTGTAGGCCAGTCAAGTATAGCTCTTACTTTCTTAGGGTCCATCTTCAATCCATTAGCTAAAATTACAAAACCAAGGTACACAATCTCTTCTTTCATAAATGAGCATTTCTTCAAGTTAATCAACAACTTTTCTTCCTTTAATCTCTACAATACTTGTTTGATATGCTCAAGGTGTTCTTCTTTAGTCTTATTGAATATCAAAATGTCATCAAGATATACAATCACAAATTTACCTAAGAATCTTTTCAAAACTTCATTCATTAGCCTCATGAAAGTACTAGGTGCATTAGTCAAACCAAAAGGCATTACCAACCATTCATACAAACCTTCATTAGTCTTAAAAGAAGTTTTCCATTCATCCCCTTCTCTAATTCTAATCTGATGATATCCACTCTTCAAATCAATCTTTGTGAAATACTTTGCTCCACTCAAATTATCTATTATATCATCCATCCTAGGCAGAGGGAATCTATACTTAACTGTTATCTTGTTTATAGCTCTAGAATCAGTGCACATTCTCCATTCTCCATTCTTTTTAGGTGCTAACACAATAGGTATTGCACAAGGACTCAAACTTTCTCTAATCAAACCTCTTTCAAGAAATTCTTGCACTTGTCTATTCAATTTAGTCTTTTCATCAGGTGTTAACCCATGTGGTGCTTTGTTAGGCAAACTAGCTCCTAGTATCAAATCCATACAATGACTTATACTTCTCATAGGCGGTAAACCATTAGGTACATTATTAGAAATGATGTCATGAAATTCATTTAGCAAAGATTTAACTTCAGGTGCGTGTTCTAATTCATCTTGTTTCTCAATTTTCCTTGGAATCAAAGAAAAGCAAATATTTTGTTCTTTCATTTCTCTTTCAAATCTCTTACCATCAACTAAACATAATCTAACTGTGGTACAATGACTTTCCTCAAACTTTTCTATCAAAGGCAACAATATTTATTTCTTTCCATCTATCCAAATAGTATATTGATTCAATCTACCATCATGCAAAGCTTTCCTATTATACTTCCAAGGTCTACCCAAAAGAATATGACAACAATCCACAGGCATAATATCACACAAGACTTCATCATGATAACTCCCAATTTTGAATTTAACAAGGCATTGTTCACTTTCAAGTAGTTTATGCTCCTTCTGGATCCAAGCAATATGGTAAGGCTTAGGATGTTTCAATCTTTGCAGCTGCAATTTTTTAACCAGCTCTTCGAATGCCAAATTATCTGAACTTCCACAATCAATGATTACCTTACAACATTTGTCAGTGATCTTACATCTAGTTTTGAATAAACTTTTTCTCAATATAGGTTCATCATCAACTTCTCCATTACACAGGATCCTTCTTAGCATTAGGTTCTCACCATGCTCAAGTTCATTAGATACTTCATTAGTTTCTTCACAAGCCAAATTATTTATGCTATTACTTCCAATCTTCTTTCCAGAGTTAGTACATTCAAAAGCTCTATGTCCTTCTTTCTAGAGTAATTACCTATTTTTGTAGGTTCATCCTTCCATGCTTTATCCTAGACTGTATTGTCAGATCTGCTACTCTCTCCATAGGATCTTCCTCTGCTTCTCTAAAATTTGCCACCTCTTCCTCTTTGTCTTTGCTCATGTCTCTTTGTTAGCCTTTCTTTTGCATTTAGTGTAAATTGATATGCTTCTTCCACATTGTCTATCTTAACATAACTGATCTCATCTTGAATTGATGTCCTTAGGCCATTCAAATAGCTACCCACCTTCTCAACTTCATCATCTACATGTCTGGATCTGATATCCAATTTGTAAAATTTCTTAGTATATTCATTTACACTCATTTCCTTTTGTCTCAAATTTTGCATTTTTCTCATCAAACTAACTTGGTAATCAACTAGAAGAAACTTTGTCTTCATCTTTCCAAGCATCTTCATCCATGTTTTGATCTTTTTTTTTCCTCTCTTTTGTCTCTTAGTTTGCAAATGATCCCACTAAAGAGATGCATGACCTTTCAACTTTGTGACTGCTATCTTCACTTTCTTATTATCAGGAGTACCTTCATACTCAAAGTATTTGTCCATCTCAGAGATCCAATCCAAAAGTGCATCAATCTCAAGTCTTCCATCATAGCAAGCAACTTCAACAACAGGTCTAGAGTTAGCCTTAGACAAAACTCTCAAAAGCCTTTCCTCACCTTGTTCCACTTTAGGTTCAGGATTAGGTGCTACTTCTTCTTCATCACTAACATCTTCAAGATGTGCACCTCTTCTCTGGGCAGTCTCAACTGCTTCAAGTCTAGTTGTAATTTGTCTCAACATATCCATGATAGCATTATCATTTCCTTTACCACAAACCATCTTGAAAATTAGGTTCCAGCAAGATCATAATATTCTACAAGCTATATGTTAGATCTCAGATCCACTACCATACAACCAATTCAACAAGGTTCTCCACGATCCAATCCACAAGAAAGAACTCCCTCTAATACCACTTGACGCAAGGGCAGTGTAGAGGTAGGTAGAATCAAGATTAATTGAGACTGCACAACCTACTAACTGTATGGTAGAAATATGACCACACTCATATGAATCATTACATGAAAGGTTTCTCAACAATGAGGCCTCACAAAGTGACTCATAGCTCTCTATGCATGGAGTTACAAGGAACTTGATAGATTTTCTCTCAGCTAGAGCTATGAAACTAGTGACCTTGCTAGTCAACCACACAATGAGAGATTCACAATGAAGACAAGGGCAACAATGCCAATATCCCCAAATGGAATCAAGGTATGCAATGCAATGCAAATCTAAATGATGATGCAAAGTAGTCTATGAAATGACAATGCAAATTAAACTAAAAAATGAAATAGCAATGGATTACAATATCCTTAATTAAGCTATGTGAAGCTAATCTATAAAGCAAATCTAAGCTAATATGTCATGACAATGCAACTAATAAAGAAAATATGCAACTAGAATGTAATGCAACAATGAAAGCAAGTCTTCAAAGCTTGGATGTAGAATGTCTTCAAAGAAAGCTCCAAATGACCTAAAAACTTGCAGCATAACATTAGCATGAAAGAGATGGATCTAGAATGAAGAAGAGAGCTCTCCTTTTATAAGAAATGAGAAGGAATGAATCATTGAGATTAAGAGGCAAAAGACTTAATCAATGGTGGAGAAAAATAGAAGCTTGATCCTTGTACACAAATATCCTCCAATAAGAAAATAGGAGTTGACTTTAGTGTCCATATGAGACAAAAAGTATTTTTTCTCTTTTTATAAAATAAGAATGATGTTTTATTTGTGCAACTTAGGATAAGAGGAAAAGTGGGGGCTTTTTATTTATTAAAAGGGGAGGAAATATTTCTTTTAAATAAATAAAGACTTTAGGATAAAATGGTTAGCCCAAGGATAAAAATCTAATATATGATCAAAATTAAGATTTAATCAAGAAATTGATAATGTTGAAAATATTGATTATTGATAAAACTAATTCAGGATTGATAAATCAAATAAATGGGGCCCAAAGTCTAGGTGACCATTTTTGGGTGCATACATTTGCCCCTCTTTGACTAATGTGTGATCCATTTGGGAACACATGTAGTCAAAGAATGAAGTTGAAATGTGAGATCGATTTGGGATCACAAAACAACTCAGATATGAGGTCGATTCGGGATCACATTCAGACAAAGCATAAACAAAGGTCTTTGAACATGAGGTCGATTCAGGATCACATTCAAAGTAAGAGATAAGAATCTCAAATTTGAGAAAAAGCTCACAAAAGATGTTTGAATCAAGAGAATCAAGAGAATCAAGGATGAGAATCCCAAAGATACTGCCCCCTCGGAATCGAAATTGAAATCAGGTAGAGGAGAGACAGCAAATCGATAAGGTTGATCAAATCATAATAAAATCACAATCGAAGGTAAGGGTCAATAGGTTAACCATTAGGCAATGAAACATGCCCGAGTGAGGAAGTAGAAGAATAGAAATAGAAGAGTAGAAATAGAGTGAATGAAAGACTAGAAAATTTGAGAGACATAGAAGGAAGAAATTCCACCGAAAATCAAATTATGCCTCAAAAAGTCAGTCAATTGCGCAGAAGAAGGGAAGATTTTGAAACACAATTTTGACTAGCAAGATGACCTCAGATTTCAATTTCGAGTCCAAAAATGGATCCAGGACATTGAAATTATCTAGGGGTGCAATTTTTGCACAATTCTGAGGTGTTTTAAAATTTGGTCAAAAATTCAAAATGCTATAGGAATAGAAAAGGATGTGATATGAAAGACAAGTGAAAGACATGATTGAAAATAATCAGAAAATGAACACAGTTGACCGACTAGTCCGTAAATGATGAAAAGGAGCGCTCTCTCCCTATGCAAAATGCAAAGAACTAATCTAACATGAACCTAGAAATGCAAGCTACTATGAAAAGTGGTTGACTTGCAAGGTCACAACACCTATAGACATCTAATTATCATCATCGAGCATTATGTAGCGCTGTAAGATCATACAATGCACACTAGCATAACTATGTGGATATGAATATGATCTTTATCAGATAGAAATGTGGAAATCTCACCAAGGCACCAAAGACATGTAGGTCAAGATGACTAATGCAGTGAGATTACCTAAGTTTGATATGGTGAGATTATGCTTGTATCAAGACACATGAAATTCAGAATAACTAGAAGCATGCACTCGCACAACAATCAAGGATAATACCTTGTCAATCCATAGTGTCAAGTAAGACCAGCATAAAATGCTCATGACAATTAGGACCAACAAAATATACCCACAAGCAGATAAAGAAATAAAACATGTTCTCATACCCTCAGTCTTCTAGCTATGCATCATCAAAAACTTCTCAGAGAGAGACCACTCATCAAAGAAATTCTCATAGATAGCACACAAAGAAAAATAAAGTCAACATATCTCAAGCGAGTTGATTGTTTAAGTGTGTGTGTGTTGGTCATAGAGTCAAACTTTGGTAATCACATCTGCCAATGAGAAATATCACATCATACTAGACTAGTGGGTAAGACATCTGATAAGTGTTGAGAAACACTCGATGCTAGGGTAGTGTTGAAAAACACAGTTTCGGGTGGTGTTGAAAAATACCTATTTGTGAAATGCCCCAAGAGACAAACGCACCTAAAAGACCTATGCTAATAGGTATGCCCCCTAAACAAAAATAAAGACCAATTCCAGACCATGCCAAATAAGGTCAAGGCATGATGGAGAAAGGTTCAGTGTTGAGGATGCATGCTAACAAATAGGAGTGCAAAGGCCTCAAGTAGTGCATGTTTCAAGATTTTCACCATTTGGAATCTTTTTTCATTTTTTGACTCTTTTTTTTTTGTATTTTTGCTACGAAGGCGCCTGTTTCTAAATTTTCACCAAGGCACTTTTTCTTCTTTTTTTTTGAATTTTTTTTTTTGAAAGAAGACAAGCTTTTTAGATAGTGCTCCTTGAAAGGATAAACCATGATATGCCAAGGATTCAAAATTATATGCTCAAAGATGCTGATAGGGAAAGGAAAATAGAAGAGAAAAAATGGAGGATAAGGCTTTATGTAAAGCGAGTGAGGTTGGAAGATAGGAGAAATAGGCAAATGAGGAAAAAGGATAGAAGGTAGAAGGATAATGAATGGAAAGATTGTGAAAGGGTAGCTAGAAAGGAAGGCAAGATCAATGTCAACACACACCTTGAAGGGTGGCAAGAGAATGGAGGAAATGTGAATGAAAGAATACAAGAAGGAATATGCTGAATATTTAGCAGAGGTTGTGGTTCAAGCACATGAAATGGAAGAATGTTTTTGGAAGAAGATGAAGTGGAAGCTTTTGGAAGCTTGAATGTCAATTTTACTTTTTGTTCAATATTAGACTCTCTCAAGAGAGACTTTGGAATCCATATAGCCCTAGGCTTTTCATTTCCTTTTGATGATTTAGAAAAATATCTTGAATAATGGATTTTGGAACTCATACTTGTCTTGTAATTTTCTTCTTAGATATCTCTTTTGACTTTATGCCCCCATGTTGATTAGAGGAGACATAGTGATCTTCTTTTTTTGATGGATTCTTGTATTGCTTCTTTTTCTTGTTTTAAACATTCAAGTTACTTCCAAAAGACTTGGGACTTGTGAAAGAAGGATAATATGATTGGTTTAGATTGGTGGGTGGATGAAAAGGATTCAAGGGTATGTCAACCACACAATGAGATATTCCAAATCAAAGACAAGGGCAACAATGTCAATATCTTCAATGAAATCAATATGAATGCAATGCAATGCAACCTATATGATAATGCAAATTATTCTATGAAAATGCAAGTACAAACTAAGCTATGAAAGAAAAGTACAAAGATTACAACCTTCCTAATTAGGCTATGTGAGATTAATATATAGCATAAAAGAAACTAAGCTAAGAATGAAGCTATGAATGCTATGAAAATGCAAGAAATGAAACTATGAAAGCATGTAAATGTGATACAACAATGGTCTCCAAAGCTTGAATGCAAGAATATCTTCAAAGAGCTCTAAATGACCAAGAAAATTTGTAGCATAACATTAGCATAAAAAGATGGATATAGAATGAAGAAGAGAGCTCTCCTTTTATAAGAAATAGGGTGAAATAGACCATTGAGATTAAGAGGCAAAAGACTTAATCAACGGTGGAAAAAAATGGAAGTTTGATCCTTGTGCACAAATATTCTTCAATAGAAAAATAGGAGTTGACTTTAGTGTCCATATGAGACAAAAAATACTTTTCTCTTTTTATAAAATAAGAATGATGCTTTATTTGTGCAACTTAGGATAAGAGGAAAAGTGGGAGCTTTTTATTTATTAAAAGGGGAGGAAATATTCTTTTTAAATAAATAAAGACTTTAAGATAAAATGGTTAGCCCAAGGATAAAAATCTAATATATGATCAAAATTAAGATTTAATCAAGAAATTGATAATATTGAAAATATTGATTATTGATAAAACTGATTTAGGATTGATAAATCAAATAAATGGGGCCCAAAGTCTAGGTGACCATTTTTGGGTGCATACATAATGTATGGTGAAAATGTGACCACACTTCTATGAATCATTACATGCAAAAAAATTCAAGAATAAGCCCTCACAAATCGATCCATAGCTTTTTATGCATGGAGTTGCAAGATTTGTAAAATTGCTCTCAACAAGAGCTATGAACTCATGACCTTGCTAGTCAACCACACAATGAGAGATTCCAAATCAAAGACAAGGGGAACAATGTCAATATCTTCAATGAAATCAATATGAATGCAATGTAATGTAACCTATATGATAATGCAAATTATTCTATGAAAATGCAAGTACAAACTAAGCTATGAAAGGAAAGTACAAAGCTTACAACCTTCCTAATTAAGCTATGTGAGATTAATCTATAGCATAAAAGAAACTAAGCTAAGAATGAAGCTATGAATGCTATGAAAATGCAAGAAATGAAACTATGAAAGCATGTAAATGTGATGCAACAATGGTCTCTAAAGCTTGAATGCAAGAATATCTTCAAAGAGCTCCAAATGACCTAGAAAACCTGCAGCATAACATTAGCATAAAAAGATGGATATAGAATGAAGAAAAGAGCTCTCTTTTTATAAGAAATGAGGTGAAATGGACCATTGAGATTAAGAGGAAAAAGACTTAATCAACGATAGAGAAAAATGGAAGCTTGATCCTTGTACACAAATATCCTCTAATAGGAAAATAGGAGTTGACTTTAGTGTCCATATGAGATAAAAAGTACTCTTTTTTCCTTTTTATAAAATAAGAATGATATTTTATTTGTGCAACTTAGGATAAGAGGAAAAGTGAGGGCTTTTTATTTATTAAAAGGGGAGGAAATATTCCTTTTAAATAAATAAAGACTTTAGGATAAAATGGTTAGCCCAATGATAAAAATCTAATATATGATCAAAATTAAGATTTAATCAAAAAATTGATAATGTTGAAAATATTGATTATTGATAAAACTGATTCAAAATTGATAAATCAAATAAATGGGGCCTAAAGTCTAGGTGACCATTTTTGGGTGCATACATTTTCTCTTTTTTGACTAATGTGTGATCGATTTGGGAACACATGTAGTCAAAAAATGAAGTTGAAATGTGAGATCGATTTGGGATCACAAAACAACTCAGATATGAGGTCGATTCGGGATCACATCCGGATAAAGCATAAACAAAGGCCTTTGAACATGAGGTCAATTCGGGATCACATTCAAATTAAGAGATAAGAATCTCAAATTTGAGCAAAAGCTCACAAAAGATGTTTGAATCAAGAGAATCAAGAGAATCAGGGATGAGAATCCCATAGATACTACCCCCTCGGAATCAAAATTGAAATCAGGTAGAGGAGAGACAACAAATTGATAAGGTTGATCAAATCATAATAAAATCACAATTGAAGGTAAGGGTCAATAGGTTAACCATTAGGCAATGAAACATGCCCCAATGAAGAAGTAGAAGAATAGAAATAGAAGAGTAGAAATAGAGTGAATGAAAGACTAGAAAATTTGAGAGACATGGAAGGAAGAAATTCCAACGAAAATCAAATTATGCCTCAAAAAGTCAGTCAACTACGCAGAAGAAAGGAAGATTTTGAAATATAATTTTGACTAGCAAGATGACCTCAGATTTTGATTTCGAGTCTGAAAATAGATCCAGGACGTCGAAATTATCTAGGGGTGCAATTTTCGCACAATTCTGAGGTGTTTTGAAATTTGGTCAAAAATTCAAAATGCTATAGGAATAGAAAAGGATGTGATATGACAAACAAGTGAAAGACATGATTGAAAATAATCAGAAGATGAACATAGTTGACCGACTAGTTCGTAAATGATGAAAAGGAGCACTCTCTCCCTATGCAAAATGCAAAAAACTAATCTAATCATGAACCTAGAAATGCAAGCTACTATGAAAAGTGGTTGACTTGCAAAGTCACAACGCCTATAGATGTCTAATTATCATCATCGAGCGTTAGGTAGCGCTGTAAGATCATACAATGCACACTAGCATAACTATGTGGATATGAATATGATCTTTATCAAATAGAAATGTGGAAATCCCACCTAGGTATCAAAGACATGGAGGTCAAGATGACTAATGCAGTGAGATTACCTAAGTTTGATATGGCGAGATTATGCTTGTATCAAAACATAAGAAGGTCAAGATGGCTATAAGCATGCACTCGCAAAAGAGTCAAGGATAATACCTTGTCAATCCATAGTGTCAAGTAGGACCAGCAAAAATATTCATGACAGTTAGGACTAACAAAATATACCCACAAGCAGATAAAGAAATAAAATATATTCTCAGTCCCTCAGTCTTCTAGCGATGCATCATCAAAAACTTCTTAGGGAGAGACCACTCATCAAAGAAATCCTCATAGACAGCACACAAAGAAAAATAAAGTCAACATATCTCAAGCGAGTTGATTGTTTAAGTGCGTGTATGTTGGTCATAGAGTCAGACTCTGATCATTGCATCTGTGAATGAGAAATATTGCATCAAACTAGATTGTTGGGTAAGACATCTAATAAGTGTTAAGAAACACTCGACGCAAGGGTAGTGTTGAAAAACACTATTTGGGGTCGTGTTGAAAAACACCCGTTGTGAAATTCTCCAAGAGACAAATGCACCTAAAGGACCTATGCTAACAGGTATGCCCCCTAGACAAAAAATAAATAAAAAAATTAGACTCTAGAGTCCAAAAATATATAATTTTTGTATTTTTTCAAGACTTTCTATGCTTTTTAGGATTTTTTCAGCATCATATATGATTATTTTTTTTTGGTATTTTTTTAGAATCAATAAGATATGTACGAAGGATGCCCCCAGACAGAATGGGCATCAAACTCCCAAGCAAGATCACATTGTGCAGTCTCAATGTTTAGCAAAGTGGGGAACAAAAGGGATTATCAAGCTGGTGACTGAGATGGAGGAAATGAAAATGAAGGCAAATGGAGAGAAGAAATTCTCAAAGTCAAACTCCTCAAGAGTACCCAAGCTAGGAAAAAATTATCATGCAAAGCACATTTGGATAAGTAATGAATGGCTAGCATAGGATAAACCTCAAAAGCACAATGTAAGAGAATGAAGGGATGCAGTCCAAAGGAGTAGAAATGTCAAGAGGCTTCACAGCATCATGTTTTACTCTTTTTTATTAGATCAAGACCAAAGAGGAAAAGGATAGCGAAAGGCTAGAATGAATGGAGGGAAATGAAGGCTAAACATGAATGGAATGAAAGCAAGATCATCATAAGATAGCTCACAAGATAGCCAAATGTTCATGTATAGTTCAACATTGTCAAGATCAAAGATGGAATGGAATGGATGAAACATGTAGAAGAATTACGCATGATGCCTGATTATCAGGTTTTCATCACAGTACTTATCCAAGGCGCCACAAGGTAGTGGTTTTCACCATAGGATGAATTTATTTCTCTTTACTTTTGCTACCAAGGTGCCTGTTTCCAAGTTTCCACCAAGGCACATTTTTAATTTTTTTCTTTTTTGTTCTTTTTGAATTTTTCTATTTTTTAAAATTTTTGGAAGAAGGCAAGCTTTTCAGATAATGCTCCTTGAAAGGATAAACCATGATATTCCAAGGATTCAAAATGATATGCTCAAAAATGTTGATAGGGAAAGGAAGATGGAAGAGAAAAATGGAGGATAAAGTTTTATGTAAAGCGAGTGAGGTTGGAAGATAGGAGGAATAAGAAAATGATGAAAAAAGATAAAAGGTAGAAGGATTGTGAAAGGGTAGATGGAAAGGAAAGCAAGATCAACGTCAACACACACCTTGAAAGGTGGGGAGAGGATGGAGGAAATGTGAATGAAGGAACACGAGAAGGAATATGGAAAATGTTTAGCAGAGGTTGCGGTTTAGGCACATGGAATGAAAGAATATTTTTGGAGGAAGATGAAGTGGAAGCCTTTGAAAGCTTGAATGTCAACTTCACTTTTTGTTCAATATTAGACTCTTTCAAGAGAGACTTTGGAATTCAGATAGCTTTAAGGTTTTTATTTTCTTTTGATGATTTAGAGAGAATATCTTCAATGATAGATTTTGGAACCCATACTTGTATTGTAGTTTTCTTCTTAGATATCTCTTTCGACTTTATGTTTCCATGTCAATTAGAGGAGACATGGTGATCTTTTTTTGATGGATTCTTGTATTGCTTCTTTTTCTTGTATTGAGCATTCAAGTTACTTCCAAAAGACTTGAAACTTGTGAAAGGAGTAGGATATGACTGGTTTAGATGGATGGATGGATGAAAAGGATTCAAGGGTATGTATCTATATTGATCTTAAGGAAAGATAGGGACTGAGGGATGTAAGGACCCAAGATGGATGATAAACTAAGAAAATTAGGAGGGGAAAGTGAAGGGACATAAGGGCCCAAAATAGAAAGAAGACATGAAGCCTTTGGTATTGGTGGAGGAAGTCCAAGGATGGATGTGGAAGATGCAAAAGGATAATCAACAAATTCATCAGCATTTATATGACATCCAAGGACATCAACATCTTTAGAGTGAACATTAGGATTTTCAATAGGATCGTGAACATTTTGAATAGGAGCAACTTCTTCGATAGGAATTTTCAAAGCTTGGATGTAGAATGTCTTAAAAAAAAGCTCCAAATGACCTAAAAACCTACAGCATAACATTAACATGAAAGAGATGGATCTAGAATGAAGAAGAGAGCTCTCCTTTTATAAGAAATGAGAAGGA
Organism: Chamaecyparis obtusa; assembly: GCA_027943335.1. Classification (NCBI taxonomy): domain Eukaryota; kingdom Viridiplantae; phylum Streptophyta; class Pinopsida; order Cupressales; family Cupressaceae; genus Chamaecyparis; species Chamaecyparis obtusa. The sequence goes on along the minus strand of BSBK01002873.1, from coordinate 124,424 downwards.
ATGAACCATTGAGATTAAGAGGCAAAAGACTTAATCAACGGTGGAGAAAAATGGAAGCTTGATCCTTGTGCACAAATATCTTCCAATAGAAAAATAAGAGTTGACTTTAGTGTCCATATGAGACAAAAAGTATTTTTTCTTTTTTTATAAAATAAGAATGATGTTTTATTTGTGCAACTTAGGATAAGAGGAAAAGGTGGAGCTTTTTATTTAATAAAAAGGGAGGAAATATTCCTTTTAATTAAATAAAGACTTAGGATAAAATGGTTAGCCCATAGGATAAAAATCCAATATATGATCAAAATTAAGACTTGATCAAGAAATTGATAATGTTGAAAATATTGATTATTGATAAAACTAATTCAAGATTGATAAATCAAATAAATGAGGCCCAAAGTCTAGGAGACCATTTTTGGGTGCATACATTTGTCTCTTTTTGACTAATGTGTGATCGATTTGGGAACACATGTAGTCAAAAAATGAAGTTAAAATGTGAGATCAATTTGGGATCACAAAACAACTCAGATGTGAGGTCAATTCGGGATCACACCCGGATAAACATAAACAAAGGCCTTTGAATATGAGGTCGATTCGGGATCATATCCAAAGTAAAAGATAAAAAGTTCACAAAAGATGTCTGAATTAGGAAAATCAGGGAATCAAGGATGAGAATCTCATAAATACTGCCCCCTCGAAATCAAAATCAAAATTAGATAGAGGAGAAGCAAAAAATTGGTAAAAATGATCAATGTATGCACCTAGCTAGAGCTATAAACTCATGACCTTGCTAGTCAACCACACAATGAGAGATTTCAAATCAAAGACAAGGGCAACAATGCCAATATCTTTAATAAAATTTAAATGAATGCAATGCAATGCAAAATTAATCTAAGATGAGCATGCAAGTATGAAAATTAGGCTATGAAAATGGAAAGTACAAAGATTACAACCTTCCTAATTAGGCTATGTGAGATTAATCTATAGCATAAAAGAAACTAAGCTAAGAATGAAGCTATGAATGCTATGAAAATGCAAGAAATGAAACTATGAAAGCATATAAATGTGATGCAACAATGGTCTCCAAAGCTTGAATGTAAGAATGTCTTCAAAGAGCTCCAAATGACCTAGAAAACCTGCAGCATAACATTAGCATAAAAAGATGGATATGCAAATAAAGGAGAGAGCTCTCCTTTTATAAGAAATAAGGTGAAATGGACCATTGAGATTAAGAGGCAAAAGACTTAATCAACAGTGGAGAAAAATGGAAGTTTGATCCTTGTGCACAAATATCCTCCAATAAAAAAATAGGAGTTGACTTTAGTGTCCATATGAGACAAAAAGTATTTTTTCTCTTTTTATAAAATAAGAATAATATTTTATTTGTGCAACTTAGGATAAGAGGAAAAGGTGAGGTTTTTTATTTAATAAAAAGGGAGGAAATATTCATTTTAATTAAATAAAGACTTAGGATAAAATGGTTAGCCCATAGGATAAAAATCCAATATATGATCAAAATTAAGACTTAATCAAGAAATTGATAATGTTGAAAATATTGATTATTGATAAAACTGATTCAGGATTGATAAATCAAATAAATGGGGCCCAAAGTCTAGGCGACCATTTTTGGGTGCATACATTTTCTCCTATTTGACTAATGTGTGATCGATTTGGCAACACATGTAGTCAAAGAATGAAGTTGAAATGTGAGATCGATTTGAGATCACAAAACAACTCAAATATGAGGTTGATTCAGGATCACATCCGGACAAAGCATAAACAAAGGCCTTTGAACATGAGGTTGATTCGGGATCACATTCAAAGTAAGAGATAAGAATCTTAAATTTGAGTCTAGGCGACCATTTTTGGAAGAAGACAAGCTTTTTAGATAGTGCTCCTTGAAAGGATAAACCATGATATGCCAAGGATTAAAAATTATATGCTCAAAGATGTTGATAGGGAAAGGAAAATGGAAGAGAAAAAATGGAAGATAAGGCTTTATGTAAAGCGAGTGAGGTTGGAAGATAGGAGAAATAGGCAAATGAGGAAAAATGATAGAAGGTAGAAGGATAATGAATGGAAGGATTGTGAAAGGGTAGCTGGAAAGGAAGGCAAGATCAATGTTGACACACACCTTGAAGGGTGGCGAGAGGATGGAAGAAATGTGAATGAAAGACTACGAGAAGGAATATGGTGAATATTTAGCAGAGGTTGTGGTTCAGGCACATGGAATGGAAGAATCTTTTTGGAAGAAGATGAAGTGGAAGCTTTTGGAAGCTTGAATGTCAATTTTACTTTTTGTTCAATATTAGACTCTCTCAAGAGAGACTTTGGAATCCATATAGCCTTAGGATTTTCATTTCCTTTTGATGATTTAGAGAGAATATCTTAAATGATGGATTTTGGAACCGATACTTGTCTTGTAATTTTCTTCTTAGATATTTTTTTGACTTTATGCCCCCATGTTGATTAGAGGAGACATGGTGATCTTCTTTTTTTGATGGATTTTTGTATTGCTTCTTTTTCTTATTTTGAACATTCAAGTTACTTTCAAAAGACTTGGGACTTGTGGAAGGAGGATAATATGACTGGTTTAGATGGGTGGGTGGATGAAAAAAATTCAAAGGTATGCATTTATGTTGATCTTGAGGAAAGATAGGAGATGAAGGGACATAAAGACCCAAGATAGATGATGATTTAAGAGAGTTAGGAGGAGAAAGTGAAGGGACATAAGGGGCCAAGATGGAAGGAAGACATGAAGCCTTTGGTATTGGTGGAGGAAGTCCAAGGATGGATGTGGAAGACGCAAAAGGATAATCAACCAATTTATCAACATTTATATGATAGCCAAGGACATCAGCATCTTTAGAGTGAGCATTAAGATTTTCAATAGGATTGTGATCATCTTGAATAGGAGCAACTTCTTCGATAGGAATTTTCAAAGCTTGCAAAGACTTAGGAAAAGTAGAAAGTGGAAGCTAACATGGAGTGGTAGAACAAGAAGATGAAAGACTTTGATCTTGACAAAGATTTTTGGATAGCATAAGCACATCATTTTTCTTTTGATTGTCAATAGGCTTAACATCAGAAGTAACAACATCATTTTCAATAACCTCAATGGAAGTATCATCTTTGGAAATCACAAATGGGGTAAGGTTATTTTGATTATCAATAAGCTCAACGGTGTGAGGAGTAGCTTGATCTTGCTTAGAGGAAAAATTAAGACATGGTGGAATGAATGAGGAAGGGCGTAAAGGATCAAAAGAACCATGAAATGAATGAGAGATATTATGAATAGGATTGGATGACATGGAGGGTTCTTGATCTTGATCTTTCTTTATATTTTTTTCTTTATCATTTTTAGAGTCCTCTTGACATGGAGCCACTTTTAAAGACAAGGAAGTAGGTTGGAGTTGTATGGAAGACTTTGGAAAATATGGTGAAGGATTTGTTGAAGTAGGAATTATAGCGCATAGAGGCTTAGGTTCACTAGGTGTAGCATTATTGTAAGTATTTTTAGCCAAGTGAGGGTTAGCTTGAGTTTCTTTAAGAGGTAGCCCTTGAGGATAACTATAGGAAACTGCATGAAAAGCATTAGAATCTTTGTCAGATGAAGGATTTGTGAAATATTTGAAAGACTCAGAAGCTTTAGGAAATGTATTGGTATTGGAGGAAATAGAGGATGGAAGGGAACCATCACAAGAAAAGGTTTAGCATTAACATGATCTTTATTTTCAACATGAGAGTTCTTAGAGGAAGGATTCTTATAATATTTACGTTTCAAATCGGCACGGTGCATTTTATATTCCTCAACAGTAGTAGCTGGATTATAATCAAAGTATTGTTCACAAAATTCATCAAAGTTTTTTTCAAAATCTGAATCATATGGATCACCATCACGATCTTTCCAATATGAGGACCCATTTCCAGTAAGCACAAGGACATGACTAGGAGGACTCTTAGGAATAGAGGTGTCATAGGTATCACTACATTGTCCATCATCATAGTCATCATAGTCATCATAGGTGGGTGCGTCACTCTTCGTGGAAGAGGTATCATAAAGACTATCATGTTGCTCATTATGGTATGTCTTGATATGAGGAGTAAGACTCTTGGGAGAAGTAGAAGAAGAATGAGATCGTGAAGAAGAGGAAATTGAAGACTTAGTGTAGGAAAAGGACTTGGATAATAAAGAATTTGAATAATGTTTAGAAGAGTCATGATAAGATTTGGAAGATGAAGAATGTGAATAGTGTTTAGAAGAATCGTGATAAGATTTAGAAGATGAAGAATGATGAGAAGATTTAGAAGATGAAGAATATTTGGATGAGATCATGAGTATGATTCTAGCAAAGGTGTCTGATTTAATCAATTTTTCTTTTATTTTTGTCATAAATTCGTCACTCATGAGAATTTTGGAGGAACAACACTTTTCGAATACATCAATGAGCTCAAGATCATCTATTCTTAATAAAGGTTCCAAAACTAGATAGTCAAGATTCATGGTTATAGAAGAGGAGGAATCAAGCATGGAAGAAATGAATAGATGAATAAAAGAAGGTAGACTAGATAGTAAGAGGAAAAGTATCAAGAAGAAGAAGAAGAATTTCCCATGGGAATAGAAGACTTTAGAAGAACATGGGAAATGGAGAGGAAAGAAGAAGACTAAGATTAATCTTGTGCAATCGATACCATAACGTTCATTGAGATTTTGAGCAACATGACAGTACTTAGGATCTGAAATCTAGACTGACCAAGGAAGACCAAGCTTCTAAGGAGAACTCACTACAGCAAGACGAAACTCAGTTTCAATATTTCAATTAGATCTTTCAAAAGATTTCGCAATGATGATCAAGCACATAGAACAACAACTAGGGAGTTCAAGCAAATAGTCTTCAAGCAATGGACAAGGGACAAAGCAACCTTGCGCATGAACAGAGATAGTGACTTTAAAGATTCCACTTGTGTATGTTCTTGAAAATATTTTAGCAGGCACATAGAACACAACAACACTTTAACAAGCTATCTACAAGGATATACGTGGCTTTCTAAAAGGAGTCCTCGATATACATAAGGTACGTGAGGTCCAAATTTGTAGATGAGAAGAATCTAAAATCACACAGCTAGGGGGAGACGGTAACCCAAATCTCCTCCTTCACTTCTCAAAGGTATAAAGTTCTTTGAGGCTTAGCCAAGAGTGATATCAAACTCAATTCCCAAGAGAGGTGTCTTTCGATTCACCACCCGCTATTTATACTCCATCGAAACATGGGAGTTAAGATCGTCCCTTGAGGTGGTGTGTCCCCAAGCAGGCCTTCTAAAAATAAAATTAAGTAATTCACTATCAAAAGTATTTAAAGCACTAAAGGTGGAACACTTAATTTTTCAAGTAAATGTGAAGTGAGTCCAAAAGTGGAACATTTAACCCTTCAAGTGAATGTGAAGTGAGTCCACAAGGTGGAACATTTAACTCCTCACACAAACTCAAAGTGAGTCCAAAAGTGGAACATTTAACCCTTCACACAAACTCAAAGTGAGTCCACACCTTAGAAAACTAATGAGATCAAGAAAGCATAAAAATGAGAACTTTGTGAAACATTTAACGCTCTTTTTAAGTAGACCCCTCCCCCATGTATGAATGCTGACCTTGCACCCAAAGAGAAAATAACAAGGGGTGATTAGAAATAAGCGAGCCTAACACTCAATTTAGCTAACAAGCTCAATCAAAAGTAAATTAAAGTTGCTTATCAATACTACTCACAAATGAAAAAGGATTGAACAATGGAATATTTAACTTTCCAAGTAAACATAGAGTGTGTCCACAAAGTGGTGCATTTAACTCCCTATGTAAACAAGGAATGAATCCATGCCCTCAATCACTCAATGAGATATTTGATATTGGAACCAAGAATTACTTAAGGTTTAAACATAAGCATTCACTTACACAAACTTATAAAACAAATCTATGTTCTTTTATTTCCCATTAAGAGCATCAATTGAAATGAGTTCTATGAAAGCATGTAAAACACTCAAGCCAAACACATGAGAGGTTCAATTTTAATCCCAAAATCTAAATGTTGTAGAGATGGAACAAAGTACCTCAAGTCCAACACAACGCGCTTAGTAGATTTTAAGCATTTTTTATGAAAGAAAGAGCACCTTCAAAATAACTTGTTAGACCAACAAAAAGTTAGGAAAATCCAAAATCTAACAATGGTTAGCACATAAAAAATTAGATAATCTACAAAAATAATTGATCAAATGACAAAATCTAAAAATGAAACCATCATGGTTGGATTAGGCTCGGAAAGACCTTTCCAACGATATATCACACTTTGATTTTTTATACCATTTGCAAAAAAATTTCAAAAATGGGTGCTCGTTTTCTAGAGGCATGGATTTGAAAACACAAAAAAATTTTAAATTTTTTTCAAAAAGATAGCAAAGAACCTGAAACTTACAAGATACCAAAAAAAGCTAAAAATAAGCTCACTGCCAGGTACAGGCGACAGCACAGTCACCAGAAATGTCATGCGACACTTTTTCGTATACGGGTGCGACACATTGTCTCTAGGCGACAATTCACGCTATATGCAGGCGACATAACTCCTCAAACAATGCAACACTTTCTGTCAAAGGGGGTGACATTTTTAATGGTAAAGTGTCGCGTCACTATATAAAGAACTGTCGCATGACATTGGTAAAATGTCGCGTGACACTCTGAGACAGAAAAATTAGAGACCGAAAATAAAGTAAAAAATTGACAAAAATTTTTACGGAAATACAGAAAATAAAGAACAAAGTTAAGCTACTCTACTCCACGGTGGGCGCCAGAAATGTATGGTAGAAATATGACCACACTCCTATGAATCATTACATGCAAGGTTGCTCAACAATGAGGCCTCACAAAGCGACTCATAGCTCTTTATGCATGGAGTTGCAAGGAACTTGATAGATTTGCTCTCAGCTAGAGCTATGAAACTAGTGACCTTGCTAGTCAACCACACAATGAGAGATTCACAATGAAGACAAGGGCAACAATGCCAATATCCAATGCCAATGGAATCAAGGTATGCAATGCAATGCAAATCTAATGCAAATCTAAATGATGATGCAAAGTAGTCTATGAAATGACAATGCAAATTAAATTAAGAAATGAAATAGCAATGGATTACAATGTCCCTAATTAAGCTATGTGAAACTAATCTATAAAGGAAATTTAAGCTAATATGCCATGACAATGCAACTAATAAAAAAAATATGCAACTAGAATGTAATGCAACAATGAAAGCAAGTCTTCAAAGCTTGGATGTAGAATGTCTTCAAAGAAAGCTCCAAATGACCTAAAAACCTATAGCATAACATTAGCATAAAAGAGATAGATCTAGAATGAAGAAGAGAGCTCTCCTTTTATAAGAAATGAGAAGGAATGAATCATTGAGATTAAGAGGCAAAAGATTTAATCAATGGTGGAGAAAAATGGAAGCTTGATCCTTGTGCACAAATATCTTCCAATAGGAAAATAGGAGTTGACTTTAGTGTCCATATGAGACAAAAAGTATTTTTTCTCTTTTTATAAAATAAGAATGATGTTTTATTTGTGCAACTTAGGATAAGAGGAAAAGTGGGGGCTTTTTATTTATTAAAAAGGGAGAAAATATTCCTTTTAAATAAATAAAGACTTTAGGATAAAATGGTTAGCCCAAAGATAAAAATCTAATATATGATCAAAATTAAGATTTAATCAAGAAATTGATAATGTTGAAAATATTGATTATTGATAAAACTGATTCAGGATTGATAAATCAAATAAATGGGGCCCAAAGTCTAGGCGACCATTTTTGGGTGCATACACTAACAAGCCTTACAAAGAGTTACACAACAAAAGCAATATGAAATACACATGAAAATAGCTTGAATATGAGACAACAACTGGTCACAACACTAGTTCAATGATTATATTAACAGCAACATGCCCGACTATGAGGCCTTTTGGGTTTCAGCCTTATTACAATGAAATTAGGCATACAAAATTATTGCGCCCATACAATGATGTCTCTACAATCTTTATCTATCTTCTATTATCCAAATCCTACCCTAATCATCTTACTACTAAACATCTTCACAAGCCTCAATTATATAGCCAGCAAAGCCACAAGTCGGCTAGTTAGGCATTTAATTACATTATAGGTCCGCTTAGGAAGGGAAACCAAAACTAAAGCTACAAAGAACAAAACATGATGCACTAATAGATTTAGGTCGACACATGATCCAAGAACATATCTAGAACGTCACAAGATCTAATTCTCCTACATGGAACCGCACAAGGAAAGATACCACACATTTCATGGCAAAACTAGTGGTAAATCGGTACCCGAGGAAAATGGTGATAACTTTCAACTCCAAATGAATTAGGAGGTGAGCTCTTAGGAGCATGCTCCACATTAGGTCCACAATACTGCATTAATAGTGCAAGGCATGAAACCAATAGAAACATCAGTGGCAACATCGAACAACAAACATGAACAGGAAAATAGGAAATGTTTTTGGTGATGCAAGATTACTCAAGACCCAAGATGCTCCTACATAAAAAACCATACAACTTGATAATTAAGATAGAGTATATATCAATTCTGGAAATACAAAAAAACATATATACAGAGAAATAAGTCCAAAAAAACTTGATAAATTTTGAAGCCTACAATCCATTCTATTGGAGCTAACTATTGTAAAGCTTTTGAGAAGCGAAAAAGTTGTATACTATACTTGGCCATACTAGACTAGCTACAAAAAGTAAAGCCTAAAAGCTATATATGCTATTCACTCATTTATCCTTATGCATTTGAAAAAGTCTTCTAGGTCATTCACCAAGTTGGGATCCCCGTCCAATCTCTATACTGCTATGTAGACTTCCAACCAATCCTTGCAAGCAAGCTTTCAGATTTGGAAAAAATGCATCAAAAATTCCAAGTTTGTCTGGTAGACTAGTCTTTCCACTCGGAACCCATCAAGGTCCTTAGAGTAAATGATCAAGTAGGTGACAACTGGCATGTTCCTAATCATTAACATGTCATATTTTCCTGGACTTGAGATCATGATCTCATCTCTAATGTTAACCATGACTCTATGCAAGTCCACTAAAATATCCTTAATAAAAATATGTCGACATAGTTTCACCACCTGAGTCCAGTCATTAAATATAGGCATGGTGATGGCAATCAACATGGATATGATATTAGGGTTAGCTCTGAATCTATCCTTACATTGGACAAATTGATCCCCCAGGCCCCACAAAATAGCTCTCCATATAACTTTATTCTTAACCTCAACTATCTTCCTTATTTTGTCCATGGCGACTCCTGTATCAAAGGCTATTTGCCTATTGGTGCTTCCTAGCTTGATAGGAGTCTCCATTTCTTAGTGTCTGACCGACTCTAACTCCAAATGATTGTAGAGACAATGATGCATTAGAGAGCCTACTATCCTTTTCTAATAAGGACCATCTGTCTGATCAATGAGTACTCTAGTAATAGAATTAAATGGAACTTGCAAGCCAGTTGTTAATTACACATCATTTAAAGATCATCTCAAGCTAATGTTTGTATTTATTTAGTAAAAGATTGATCTCAAGTCTTTTAATAGAGGGACTCTCATGTTGGTTAGGTAAGATGCCATCTTTTCAAACCTATGACATGTCATAATATCTCAGATTTCCTTGCTAGACTGCCTAATTCCTACATGTGAGATGTCCCTATCCGATAAGAATTATTAATTATTTTGTCATGAAACGTACCTAAGCCTTGGCTATATATACTCGGATGATGAGATTGAAGTATAAGGGAAATTTCACTTACGAAATACTCATCAATAATAATTGCTACCTTGTCAACCCATTTCCCTATGGCCCTATAAATAATTCCCCTGCTATAGTTTCCCTTTGGGGATCGTGACTTTCCTATTACAGAAAAAGGAGAAGTATAATTGAAGGGGAAAATTCCTACCTAAATCCTTATAGGAGTTTTATTCTCTTCACTAATTTAATCCACCTGAATGATCGCCACCTACAAAAAGAAGTTAAAAAAAGACTCAAAAACACCCCAGCAAATATGCTAAAATGTTAGACTTCTCAAATCCCTAGAATGATTAATAACAAGACCCTAGAAGCTACAAATTCTCTACTACTAAAGATTAGGAGATTTATTTTTATTCTTTATTATAATTGTGATGAATTTAAGCTAACGTAAGAATGTAATAAAGTAATTAACCCATCCCAAGCTATACCCATTTGACCCTAGATGCCTACCTAGGGCAATCTATTTGTTTATAATTTCCAAAAGTTGGTATGCTAGCCCATCCATTTACTAATTTGAAGATGCCTCTTATCTATCAGCATTAACATCTATGAAAGAAACTCTTGTTGGCTCAACTAATACAAAACCTAGGCTATAAGTGAATTAAAGCTCTACCAAGAGAGCCAAAATTTCTGCTACAATTTTAGTCCTTATACCTTAAGGGATTGCTATATTATAAGATGACCTAGTCCTATAGCTCTTTTTATATACTAGTGATTAACTATTTTTAAATTTATCCTATACCAAGTTGTACCCCATCTGCTCCTAAATTAGCTAAATTATCTGCTATCTCATTCCCTTCTCTAAATATGTGATTAATAGTGTAATGCTTAAAGAGATGTAACAATTCCATTATCTGATTAACCAATCCATCTAATTGCCAATTTGGGGTAGTTCCTTTTCTTATTGCATTAATTACTATGGAGGAGTCCCCTTCTATCTCTAACTTTTCTAAACCTAACTTTTGACTAGCTTTCAGACCCTCTAGCAGGGCAAATTCTACTACATTATTAGTTTGGATTCCTACATGGCCTGCTATACTATATACAAGCTTCTTGTCCCAATTTTGAATACAACATCCTATACTTGTTGCTCCCAAATTTCCTCTGGAGGCCCCATCAAAATTCAATTTGTGCCAACCCACAGTTGGGGCTTTCCAAATACATTCTTTCCTCAGGTGATTTGATTCCTTCTTATTGAATTCACCTAATGGGGGAATTTTGAGACCTTCCCATCTATTTTTGATCTTGTCATCCCACCCTGAGAATCTCATTCCTTTCGAGTTGAGGTAATTTCTATTATTTATAACTTCAATAATACATGCCTCTAATTTATTTGAAAATTGATTAAACTGTAATTCAGAATCTTTGAAAATTCTCCTATTTCTTTCTTTCCATATTTACCAGATTAAAAGGGATGGAGAAACCGTCCATATATTTCCAAAAAGATCCTTCCCTTGATTCCTTGGCCAGTACTTGAATAAATCCCCAATGTTATTTGGAAGCACTGACTTCCAGTTGAGTTCATACATGAGCCAAACCCAACATTTATTAGGAAAATTTTAGTTTAGGAGGATATGATCCACTATTTCTTCCTTATTTTTATATAATATACGTCTAGAGGGTCCATGAAATCCCATTTTCATGAACCACTCCGCAGTTAATAATCTATGGTGTAAGGTCACCCATGCAAACATACCAGCCTTTGGTAAGCACTCTTTATTCCAACATAGGTCTAAAGGTAGCTTTGTTCTTATGAAATTATGGGTCTTATATAAAGATTCATATCAATATTTAGTATTATACTCCCCTGATTTAGATCCTATCCATACTATCCTATCTTCCCTAGAACTAGGAGAGATAATCTTGGCTTCTAAAATTTCCTTCAACTTGACTCTAAAGTTTGGTGGTATCTTGAAGTCCCCATCTAACTTCCAAGTCTATCCCAAAGAAAGATTTACACTTGGGATGTCCATATAATCACTAACAAAGATACCTACCCTCTCTTTAAGAAGATTAATAGAATCCTGGTCTTCTATCAAGTTGTGAAGAATCGGGCATCCCCCCATGAATCTTCCCAAAAAGTTCCTTTCTCCCATCCCCTATAGTCCAAGAGACCTTATCACTTATAAGATGTCTACAATCCTTGATAAAGTTCCATAATCTAGACCCTCTCGAGGGAGACTCATGACGAAGAATGCTTAGAGGGTCATTCCCCTCCAAATATTTGTATCTGATTATTTTGACCCATTTAGATTTAGGTTCCTTGATCATTTTACAAACCAACTTAGCCCCTAATGCCACATTTTGATCTCCTAAAATTTTAAGGTTAACCCCCCCATCCTCTTTGGACCCGCAAATCTTGTTCCAAGCAACTAAGGCCAGCCTTTCTTTTTTTTTCTTCTGTTGAACCTTGCCAAAAGAAAGTTCTCAATTGTTTATTTAATTTCTACTTAATTTCCATTAGCATATTATAATATGACATTTGAAAAATAGGGATAGAAGAGAGGACATGATCTCAACATTGTTACCCTCCCAGTTGTAGAGAGCCATTTTCCTTTCCAATATGCCACTTAGTATTCAACCTTAGACATGACATCTTTCCATAACTCCCTATGTTTCCTACCCTTGTCCAGAGGAAGACCTAAATATTTGCTAGGAATTTCTCCTTTCTTGAAGCCTAAGATATTCAAAATAATACTCTCTATATTTACTTCTGTGTTGAAGAAAAATAATTTAGACTTGTCTTTATTTATAAGCTGACCAGATGCCTCTAAATATTCTATTAATAAATTCTTAAAGTTTCAAGCCTCTCCTGTTTCCACCTTCCCATAAAGCATTGTGTCATCCACAAATTGTTGGTGAGTATTAGGCTTTATGTTACCAGTGATTCTAATACCTATAATTCTCTTCTCTTCTCTTGTCTTATTTAGTGATCTCCCTATGGCTTTTGCCATGATTATAAATAGAAAGGATGATAGAGGGTCCCCGTGACAAAGCCTCCTAGAAATTTCAAAGAAGCCTTCTGGGGTTCCATTAACTAGGACAAAAATTCTAGGCATTGAAATGCATTCAAACAATAAGCTAATCCATTACTTAGAAAAACCAAAGGCCTTTAGGCAATTACATAGGAATCTCCAATCCACTTTATCATAGGCCTTTTTGATGTCCAACTTTATTAGGGGTTTTATTACATTGTATAGTATGAATTACCTCTTAGGCTATAATTACTCCATCCAGAATCGATATTTTTAGCACAAAGCTTGTTTGTTCCTCACATATTATGGACTCAGGAATAAGGTTTTTAATCTATTTACCAACATTTTTGTTAAAAGCTTATAAATGGTATTACATATTTAGAAATTGTTCTAAACCCATATAGGCTTGCTGCATTTTATACATTAGGGATTAAACCTAGGAAAGTATTATTCATCTCCTTAAGGATTCTACCTAAATTTATTATACTCTCCAGTACATCTGTCACTTCATTCCTCTAAAAGGACCAACAATTTTGATAGAAGAAAGCTAGGAAACTATCTAGTCTTGGGGATTTATCCAGGTGTAATTGTCTAAGGGCCTCCTCTACTTCCCCTATTGTGATTCTTGCATTTAGTCTTTTGTTCTATTCTCTGCTAATAATGGATGAGATGTTTCTAAAGATATCCTCCTGGGGCTCCCAATGTTGAGGAATCACAATTTAACAACTCTTCGAAGAAGGTAACCACTTCCTTGGAAACTTCCTTAGGATTCTCCACCATTTCTCCATTTGATTTCTTAAGCTCACCTATTCTATTAATATTCCTTCTAATCTTTGTGCTATTATGGAAAAAAATTATATTCCTATCTCCTTCCTCTAGCTAGGTCTCTCTGGACTTCTGCCTCCAAAAAATTTCCTCCTTGGCTAGAATGTCTTCATAATTCCTTAATAGGATTTTTTCTTTCAAAAATCTTTCCTGATTCATTCCTTCCTTTAGAACCTTCTCATTAAGATCCCCAGTTTCTTTTTTGATCTCTTCCTTACTTGCAAAGATATCCCCAAAATATTCTTCTTTTTTTTTTTTATCTATAAAAGGCTAAAGCCCTATAATTTTATTAATAATAAAAAGATTTTACATACAAAACCCTGCTCAGTGCAGGCGCTTGTAGGAAAGAGCAGGGTAGAGAAAATCTCTAGCCGTGCCTGGGACTTAAGTTCGGATACTAATACATAGTTTCATGGGCATTCCCATGACTCGATATACATCGAGATTTTGAAAAAATTACATAGTTTTCAGTGGGCATACCCACAACTTGAACTTGTCAAGGGTACATATATGCTTAGATATTTACAATTTTTACTTGTGATTTTAATTATAAGATTGAATTCCATATCCAAATATATGGGTATTAATTTGTAGATCTAATTCAAATCCTTTGAGAGAGGAGTGATATTGTTGCCGTTGGGTGATTCGATCTGCAAAAGAAACAAAATGATCCAAAACCCTATCCTCTTACATGGTTAGTGTTTCAAACTAGATTAAAATAATTGTAAAGACCTTGTTTATTTACCAACGGAGGATAACATGGGTTACCTGACTCTATGTACCTAGAATAATTTACTAGAAATTCATATATCATAGTTCATACAATTAAGCTCCCCTACTATCTCAATATGAGTTAAATTATTGTACTGCTCAGACAATTCTAATCCATATTCTAACTAATTTAGAAACCTTGAAGCAGATTATCCGAACATCCTTAAACCAACTACATTATTAGAGAAAATAAGCTGCAACCCTTAACTTGAAACCTTAATTAGAAATAATTATCAAAACCGTGCTATATTAAAGTCTAAACTATAAATTACAAGAAAGGGTGAAAGGATACTCCCTTTAGCTTTAAATGTCGCTTAGCACTAATCATACATACCAGATGAAGATAAGCTCCCTATTGCTATAAAAAACCCATAGCCCAAGCTTATTTGGCCTAAGAAATCAACTCTCCACCTACTGCACCAGGTCTAGGCAAGACAAAAGAGCAAGACTGGCCAGGCAATTTCCAAATAAATAAATTGTATATATGCATATATATAGAGACCTTTATATATGAATATATACCATTCTTATATATGAGCAGGTATTTATTTTATATATATACCTATATATTAACATAAACATATAAATATATATATATATATATATATATATATCATTAAGTAAATACCTATGCATATATATGTATATGAATGTATATGTATATATATATATATATATATATATATATATATATATATAAGTATACTTCTACATATATACACATATATATATATATACATATAGATAGCTGAATATATATATATATATATATATATATACATATATATATATATATATATACATATATATATATATACATATATATATACATATACATATATATATACATATACATATATATATACATATACATATATATATACATATACATATATATATACATATATATATATATATACATATATATATATATATATATATATATATATATATATATATATATATATATATATATATATATATATATATCCCTTTATACCAGGGTTACAATGCAAGCACGATCATTTCAAAATCAAATTTTCAAAATCACCTAACCCCACCGAGGAATAAACAGAAACATGACAGGGGTCAAGCCGCAGCAATTGACAATCCATTCTGCCCCCTTTGGCTGCTCAAAAATTGAATTTTGGTACCTCCTACCACAAAAAACACTCAGCAAGTACAAACGGTCACCATGCATTTCACGGGCTTGTGCTCCTTAACCATTTGCCCCTAGTCGCGCAATTGCGCAGTCACCAACCTTGACTGCCACAGGAAAATGGGCCTCAATTTGTGCTTGGTCGCATGATCACATAGCACGGAGATGGGCTATGCGAAATTGCGACCACCCGCACCCCCTTTATCTTGCCGCAACCACCACCATGATAACAGTTGTCGCATGATCGCATAGCCAGGAGATGGGCTATGCGAACATGCGACAACCCGTAAACCTTAACCGTGCCAAGCAAAACCTCCGCTGCCCACCGACCAATCAGGAATCGCCAGACCACATGAAGTCAACACCAAGGGTTCTGTTGCATGATCGCAAGCCGTGGAAATAGCCCTTGCGATCATGTGACAAGACCATTAGACCGCTACATCTGTCACACACCGGCCAATAGAACACTGCCACTTAGCATCCCGAAGATGTCCATCACTTGCTACCGGGCCCTAGGGACATGTGGCAAGTGGTCGCATGATCGCATGTCAGAAAAGTCTGACATGCGGCCATGCGATAGCCAATCATAAGCCGCCACATAACCACCAGCGCAGTCATCGTCGAAGAGACCCCACCCACCAAAAACTTTGAAAATTTGGGCCCACCATCACACGACCGCGCAACTAAGGCAAGCTTAACCGCCAGCCACGTTGCCAGATGTTAGCCGCTTAACCACCAGAATCTAGCGACAAGGAGATAACCATTGGTCGCCAGGTCGCAGAATGAAAACTTAACCGCCGAGAAACTGAACACCACAGAAGACTGGGACCCATGCGGATAGATGGCAATTGGTCGCATGATCGCATGTTAGAAAAGTTTGACATGCGGCCATGCGATAGCCAATAAGAACATGCCCCCTGCCTCCCCTCTGACATCGGGCCCACTTCACTGAAGAGATGCTTTGAACAAACAAAATCAATGGTAAGCGCATGATCACATGGGGAAATAATATTCCATGCAATCACACGCCGACTGTTGATCTCCTGCCTCAGCCGCTTTGAAGAAACTGGCCCCACATCATCGCACTTGCACACCTAAGAAAAAGTAGACCGCCAGGCAGCTGAACAGGACTGGGATCCACACGGCTAGGTGGCAAGTAGTCACATGATCGCATGTCAGGAAAGTCTGACATGCGGCCATGCGACAACCAATTAGGAAGAGTCTGGACCCACCATCCAGTCGGACCTACGTAGTTAAGACCTAGGTTGAAAACACACAAATTTTTTGGCACCAAAAGACAAGTGCACAAAGCTGGAGGGAAAAGGTCAAAAACAATGAGGGTTTTCGGCAAAAGATTGAAAACACACAAGAATATCGACAGACTGAAAGATAGCAGGGAAGCCGAAAACATCACGGGTTTTTGAAAACACTGTGGGTTTTTTATACTGTGGCAGAATTTTAAAAAATGTTTCCCGCAGACCTTAGAATTTTAATAACTATCTGGGTTTTGCGAATTAGGTTTAGAACAAAACAATCACCAAACATTCAAATCAAGGGTCTAGTTACTCAATTCTAGTACCAGAACAACCTATACACTCAACTACTCAAAAAGTTAGAAGCTTGAGAAAATAGGGACCAGGCTTCCATCTTAGCCTTCACTGGCTATTATCTCACTAAGGTCCGATATTATCCATATACTTAATGCTGTACAAATTGCCATTAAACTAAGATTTTTTAGTTTGTAGTTTATAATTCAGGATATTTCCTTTAGCACAATTCCTTAAAGCATATTTCAACAGCAACATCACCTTAAACTGGCTGAAGACATTCATTTACCATCTAAACTAGAATAAAGCAGTAAGCTAATGTATTGGGCTACCAAATCCACTATTTGCACAATACCATTATCTATTCTTATATTTAAGAGTAGCAGGAATGAAGATAGCATCCAGTTCCACAGACCATTATTTCCCCATTTATTCGGTAGGTGAATTCATTATCAAAGTGTTGATCACCCATCGCATGTTCAATTTCTCTTCTCGTGGAGTCTGGCAGTGTTTTGAGGATCTGGTTCCATCTTTCTAGGAGGATGTGTCCTCTGAAGGCCATGGCTCTGTTTCCTTTGGTGTAGAAGGTGAGCAATCTGGACTCCATGTTTTAAAGTATACCAAAGAAAGGTTGATTTCATACTATGAGGAATGTAATCAGGGCTCTGTCTGAAACTATCAAGGATATGATGGAAGCCTAAGGAAGTTACTAGAAATGTGATCATGTTGAGTTCCATCCTTTGCTATCGTGGATAGCTTGCAATGATTATTGGTACAGGCCTCCTCTGGAAGTGCTACTAGATTGTTCTAATTTGTTCTTGAATCATAGGAAAGATAATATGGTATTCTGTAAAAACTTCATTCCTTTTATATAAATGATTACATTGTGCTTTGTAAGAGCTTTCGAGAGGGCGCTTGGGGATTTTAAATAACTTATGCTAAATCCTTATGCCTCGAGGCTTAAATGAGTTTTAGTAATGCCATGTTTATCTAGGAATCTAGGTTAAGCTAAAGCAGAGTCTGTTCTAATATTAGAAGATAGTGCTCGACAATTTGGTTAAATAACTATGATGGATATTTATGATTCAAGAGATACACCAGTATCGCTATGGGTGAGGCCCATGTTTTCTTTGATTCCCTGAAAACAAGTTAAGCTAGAATAGCTAATCAGGACCATGTCATCTAAAGACTAAAGAAGCCATAGTATAAATGGCTAATCTAAGGAGACTACTGCTATTAAGGATTCCAATGAATATTGAGGTTAACTTGAAATACCATTTCCGAGGTGTTTATATTAAATATAAAGGTTTATTGGTAGCTGTATTGCTTAAGGATTATACTGTCCATAGAAGTGAAGAAGCTTCGATTACAATCTTCCTAGAGACTTAGTGGTAATTATTATTTGATTACCTTATTAAATATAAGGTCCAGGCCGTTATACTTAAGTAATCATGAGTAAAGCAATATCCTTAATTATGACCATTAATAAGGGTTCTCTAGGAAGTCTATCTTTAGGATGATTAAATATATACCTAGACCATACTATGATTAGTCAGCTTAATATACTAAGATTTAACTATATATTGTAATACTACCTCCCATTGATATAATGATCAAGCGTAGCTCTCTCACTTCTTAAATCTTCTATTTATATTTTTCCTTTATTAGCAAGAGAGAGCCTCCTATATTTATATCTCTTACATGTATGTAGATTCCTTAACTTACATCTGAACTTTTCCCGTACTATAGAGGGGTTTAAAGTCTCGCAATACTAAAAATTCATAAAAAGGCTCAGATTCTATACAATGAAGCTTTGAACCCCTGGTTGTCTTATCTTTTTAAGCTTGCATTTTCTATCTTAGTCTACTAATTTTAGCTAGATTTTATTGATGGAAGCTTTACCTCAGCTCTGTCAATCTTATAGTACATTTAAGCCTAACCTAGGTAGATTCTAAAATTGACAGTTCTAAGAGGTGTCTGTATTTAGTAGGATGATCAGTGAGCTTATCTTCCTTCTTGGTCCTTTGCCTAGATCTACCTTCAAACACTCCTTCAACCCTTAACAAGAGTATTTTTCCATAGTTACCACTCTGTTGGCCCCTAGATTGGCTAGCTTGTTAGCCTCTGTGTTACCTTCTCTATAGGTATGTCTGATCTCATAATTTGAAATACTTTCCATAATTGAATTAATCTCTTCAATTTTTGTGTTCAAGATCCAATTAGGATTTTTCCTAGTGCGAATGACATTGATGATAAATTGGGAATCTCCTTCAATAATTAATTTATTAATATTGAGGTCCCTGCATAATTTAAGCCCCTCTAGTGCTGTTGTACATTCTGCCATATTGTTTGTTGTAGGGTTAATGGGTTTCAAGAATCTAGCGATAAATTCTGACTTCCAATTGTGAATGATCCCTCCAATCCCTGCTACCCCAGGATTACCTCGCGATGCTCCATCGAAGTTGAGTTTATACCATCCAGCTTTTGGGGGTAGCCATATACAGGAAGATCTGTCAACTTTGGCTTTAGATCCCCCTTTTCCAAAGAGGGGAGGGATATCTAATTTTGGCCATTTGCATCTGATTCTGTTATCCCAGCTCCTAAAAGAATCTTCCAAATGCTGCGGATCCCTAAGTTTGCTATTAATAATTTCTACTATTGAAGCTTCTATCTTGTTTGTGATTGAGATCCAGGTTAATTTCTGATCCGTAAAAATCCTTCTATTTCTTTCTTTCCATAATTCCCATACAACTATGGAAGGTGCCACTATCCATATATCCTTGAAAAGATTGTCTTTATAGAGTGCAGGCCAAGTTTTGAGATTGCTAATTAGATCATAATGGGAAGTAGATTTCCATCCTAAGCTTTTATAAAGCCAATTCCAGCACTCTTGGGAAAAGGGGCAATTTAGGAGAATGTGGTTAACATCCTCAGAATGATTTTCACATAAGGGGCATCTAGATGGTCCCTCGAAACCTAATTTATTGAACCTGTCTGCTGTAAGGATCCTGTTTTGTAGAGCTGCCCATAGAAACATACCAGCTTTAGGAAGACATGCTTTATTCCAACAAAGGTTTAATGGTATGTCTATGTTATCCATGTTTTTGTCCCTAATAATAGAATTGTAACCTTCCTTAACTGAGTATTTACCAGTACTTGATCCCATCCATATTAGAATATCTGATCTATTTTTAAGTGTTACTTCTCTCTTATTCAACATCGCTAGGAGATTCTTCTTTTCCTGCCATCTTTCATCAATTCTATTGAGGACACTCCAACTATCATCTTTCTCCTTTTGTAAGTAATCCTTGATATATATGCCTAAGACTCTTTTGCATTCTTCCATAAATTCCTCGGTAAATCCTAGTTTGTTTATGGGAGTAAGGCCTGCCCACGAGTCATCCCAGAATAACGCTTGATCTCCCCTTCCTACATTCCAAGATAGGTATTTGCCAATTATCTCTCTACATTCTTTGATATAATTCCATATCCTTGAACCTTTAACATGTGATTGTGTTCTAAAGATATTAATGGGGTCCCCTTTGGGGATGTATTTATGTAATAATATAGATGCCCACTTATTGCTTGAATCTTTATACATTCTCCAAACAAGTTTGGCCCTGAGAGCTTGGTTTTGCCAAAGAAGGTTTTTGATGCCTAGACCTACTTTTGATATTGGTCTGCACAAATTCTCCCACTTGATAAGAGCAATCTTTTTGTCTTTGGAGGGTCCTTGCTAATAGAATTCTCAGAATATTTTATCTAATTCCTTTTTTACGATGATTGGAAGGGGGAGAACTGACAAGTGATACATAGGTATAGCTGAGAGTATAGATTTGATCATGGTTGTCCTGCCTGCTTTAGTTAACCACTTCCCTTTCCATGAGCTTTTCTTATTTTGTACTTTAGATAATAATTGTTGCCATGGTTTGGAAGATAAGAGGCCAGTGTCCAGGGCAATTCCTAAGTATTTACATGGAAACTTGCCGATTTTGTATCCCATTATACTGCAGATATCCTTTTTGATATTCGGGTAGGTATTAATAAAGAAGATTTCTGATTTTGTTGGATTAACATGTTGGCTGGAGGCTTTGGCGTAAGTGTTCAGAATGCTTTTGAATGCTCTCGCTTCCTGTCTGTTGGCGGAGCCAGGTAGAATTTTATCATCCGCGAACTGCTGATGGGTAATATTTGGGACGTTTTCTGAAGCCTTTAATCCCATGATTTTTCCTTCTACTTGTTGCTTCATAATTTCTCTTCCTAATGCTTCCGCCATAATAACGTAGAGAAAAGGGGACATTGGGTCTCCTTGCCTTATTCTCCTAGATATACTAAAGAAACCTTCTGGTGAGGCATTGATAAGAATGGAAATTCTGGGAGATGAGATGCAATAAAAAATAAGGTTGATCCATTGTTTGGAGAAACTGAAAGCTTCCATACATTTACATAGGAATCTCCAATCTACTTTATCGTATGCTTTTTGGATGTCTATTTTCATTAGCATGCTTAGTTCTTTTGTAATCTGAGCGGTATGTACTATCTCTTGCGCTATAATAATACCATCCAAAATCGATATGTTAGGTACAAAACCCGTCTGTTCTTCTAAGATAATTCTTGGGAGGAGGGTTTTGAGTCTATTTGCTAAACACTTTGAGAGGATCTTATAGATGGTATTACATAGGGAGATAGGTCTAAAGTCCCCTGGTTCCATACTTTCATTTTTCTTTGGAATTAAGGTGAAGAAGGTGTTGTTGATTTCACTTAAAAGAGCTCCTGAGTTTCTAGTGGCTTCCACTGCTTGCCACACCTCTACTCCAACAAAATGCCAACACTTTTGGAAAAAGCCTGCTTGAAAGCCATCTAGGCCTGGAGCTTTATCTGGATGGAGTTGAAATACTGCTACTCTTACCTCTTCTAAAGATAGCTTGTTATTTAGTATTTTATTGTCCACTTCCGTAATCAATTTCGGAATGGCTTTAAGCATTTCTTTTTGGGTATTGAGATCTGAAGCTTCTAGTGAATTGAGAAGGGAATAATAAAAATTTGTAAGAACCTCTGAAATCTTTCCAGGGTCCTTTGTTGTCGATCCCTCACCCGTATTAATTCTGGCTATTCTATTAATGTTCCTTTTGAAATTGGTTGTGTTATGGAAGAATTTAGTATTGCTATCCCCCTCTTTAAGCCATGACTCCCTGAACTTTTGCTTCTAGAATATCTCCTCTTTGAGGAGAATGTCATTGTACTTAGCCATTAGCTCCTTTTCCTTGTGGTAGCTAAGGGCATTCATTCCTTGTTCTATTACTGTATTATTGAGGTCAGTTAGTTCTTGTTCTACTTGAGCTTTTTCTTTAAATATGTTATTAAAGTGATTCTTATTCCATTCTAACGCTTTATGTTTGATAGCTTTTAATTTCGTTGTTAAGCAAAACATTTTCGACCCTTTAACCGACACTTGTCCCCACCATTCTTCTAAAATATTTATGAATTCCGGGTTCTGGAACCACATAAATTCAAACTTAAACGGGCTTCTTGTCAGTTTAGAATTTTCTATAATGGAAAGTCTAACTGGGAAGTGATCTGATCCTACTTTTGGTAATATTTCAGTATTGACTGTTTGATTAAAATTCTCGGGATTCATTCTAGTAAAAAATCTATCTAGTTTTTCAGCTATGTAGTTGAAACCCTCTCTTCTATTATTCCATGTGTAAATTCCATTACTTGTATTTAAGCTTATCAGATGATTATCTGTAGCCCACTTGCTAAAATCCTTGTGAGCTTGTGATATATATTGCGAGCCTTCGTATTTTTCTTCGAGATTTAGGATAGCATTGAAATCCCCTCCAATGATGAACGGTTGTTCTAGATTATCAGCTAGAAGACTTTGTAATTTTGACCAGACTTTTCTCTTTTCCTCATTAGAGATAGGTCCATATACATTGGTCAAGTTGAATTTTAAATCAGATTTCAGGCTTTTAACTGTTAATGTCATCCAGTTAGTGTTAGTGTGTGTGAGTAGTGCTATTGTTTTACGGGGATCCCATAGTACTGCCAAACCACCTGAGAAACCTACTACTGGAACGTATTCTGATTTCCAAATACCAAGTTTTTTGCTGAACTTGATGCTTTCCTCTTTATTAAGCTTTGTTTCCTGTATCAAGATTATTTCTGAATCAAACTCTCTTAGGTATCTTTTAATTAAGCATTGTTTGTTGGGGGCATTTAAACCCCTAACATTCCAAGTAGTGACTTTCATTGCTCTTTGGGAAGGATCTTCCCCTTCCCTGTATTTAGGATATCTGCTATTTTAATTTGGTTACCTGCATTACCATCCAAATTTCTCAGCTCAACCACTGACTTTCTCCCTCTTTTCTTTTTACGTTTATTAATATTAGGTGTGCTAAGACTACCTCTGTTCATAGCTAATCCTAGTTCTCTGTTCTCATTAGTTATTCCAAATAGGCCTTCAATTGTGTCTTTAACCAAGGTTTCTTCTCTCCCATCCCCTATCTTTGGAGATACCCAGTCATCCAAGTCTTTTTGTGCATCTACGGGGAGATCTAAGGGAACAACCCTATCAATGAGTTCTTTACCATATATCTCTATTAGCTCTTTAGTTGTTCCTGATATATCCAGATTTAACTCTTCTAATTCCAAAGGGATTAAAACACCTTGTTCCCCTTCTAATTTTTTAATATTTATGTTTTTAATATAAGTTATATCAACCTCCTCTGCACCCAGCTTGTCTATATCTTCTTTTCATGTGTCTAGATGTTTTTTTGGATATCCTACAAGGGATTTTTCTGAAACTTCTGTATCCAAGGGTATATGAAGGAGAGGCTATTCAAGCCTATTTTCCTGATCCCTACTTTCTTCTACAATACACTCGTGTATTTGTTTAATTAAAATTTCCTTTTGGGATTTCAATTCCTCGAAGTCGCATATATTGTCCAAGAAACTATTTGTTAAATCCTCAGGTAGAGACACTCCCTCGTAATTGATGATTTGATTTATCTCTTCTTCTATTTTGTTTACCTGATCTACTAGTTCTACCACTTTAGCACGTTCAGGTTCCAAAAGTAATTCTGTTTGAAAATCCATTTGATCTCTTTCCTCTTGTTGGTAGATTTTGTTATCCTTTTTTCCGGACTCTATTTGCATTAATTTTTTGTCCCTGCTAAGCACACTATCTGATTTCTGTCTAATAGTGTCTTGTGCATTTTTCCTTAAAGGTAACCAGGTCTCATCTATTTGTTGATTTTCTAAAATGTTGATAGGGGTATTAACACTCTGTTTCTTTTGGTCATCTTGATCCTTTGATGTTTCATTCACCATCATTGGGTAAGAGGAATTGTTGGCTAAACCTTGCTCCTTTGGGGTTCTACATATAAATCCTCCTCTATTGCTACAAAGACAGATCTCAATATCTTTGTTAGGTTGGGAGGCACAATTTGTGTTTTTATGAGCTTCTGATGTATTTTTATTACTTTCAATAAAGTTTTCTACTATTATTGGGTTAATAATTATAGTGTTATGGTTAAAACATAATTTAATGGGGGGTATATATTTTTGATGATGATACATCTCTACAATGATTATTTTATCAGCCTATAAAGGTGTTTCCTCAGCAGTTCTTTTAAAACTAGCTATTTTATTGCCAATTAAACGAAGTGTTTCTCTACAAGATAATTCCAAAGGCAAATTTTTAAGGATAATAGATTTTTCTAGAATGAAATCTTTTAAACATAATGGATTGAATATAGGCATCCAGTCAAAAAGGGAAAAAGGTAGATTTCTAAACTTCAAAGATTTCTTGCTCATAATTCTTTCTTTCAGGGATTCATTATGACAGTTAATGTATAAAAAATTATCTCTGAGAATTGTTATACTTACCTCTCCTGGGAGTTGTGTCGCTAATCCACTTATCACTTCCTTTATTGATACACCAGTTCCTTTCCAATAGCAAATCATACCTACTTCGGCTAAAAGCTTTTGCTGCTGCATAATCTTATTGTAATCTAATGAAATTATCTCACCATGTGTTTTACCTGTTATTTCTTTGCTGAGGTGCCTATGAGGAGGTGTATAAGATGTATTGATGGTGTCACGATGAAGACTTTCTACTATCCAGTCATGATTATTTATATTTTCTGCAGCATTACCAAATGTGGGTCTCTCAAACCTTCTCCGGTGGGGAGGGCTATATTTATTATTGTTGTTTAGATTGTAGCTAACAACAGATTTGTCACAAATACTTTTCTCCTTCAATCCTTCTTAAAAGGTGAGGGTTTTATTGGAACAGGGGTAAATATCTTTGGATGTTGTTTAGGATTCATCTTTCTTCAAATATCCATCTCTATAGCCCTGTTCCCCTACAACCCTATCCCTTTTATGGGGGGGAGTGTATGATTTAACTTTGTTATCTACCTCCTTGAGCCTTCCAAAGGAATTATTCATGGAAATTTTGAAAGGACTTAGAGGCTTGGATTGTTTTAAAACCTTTTTTCTGCCTCTAACCACCTTCCATTCCGAATTTTGCTTTGTCAATTTCTCAGGGAGTTCCTCTTCCTTGCCCTTAATCATATGTCTTATGGAAGATCGTTCAAAAGGCCTTTCAGGATGTATTTGTATAGATACAGCCCGACCTTCTCTTTCCGTATATGTGGGATTACCAATCATATGATGTATTTGTTTAGCCTTTCCTTCCTCAACGATCCTGTGACCCAGTGCTTGCCTTGCATACTTGGTTTTTGAAAAAACCTTCAATTGCCAGTCCAAAAGATGGACTGAGAAGACTTTATGTCTATAATCCCTAACCCTAGGAGGGATTCTATTGTATGGGCTTGCCTTTATGCATAGATTCAGAACCATAGCCGCACTCCTATGTGAATCTACCCTAGATTCTATCATATTCCTATTAGATGGTGAGGTCATTTCCTTACCGGAATTGATCTGTGAAGTTTCAAGGAGGGAAGGCTTGGCTCCTGTTCCTTTATTGCTTACTAACTGTTCCATACCTTCGCTATTAGCTTTTTCCCTCTGTTTGGCAATGAATTCTCTTAGGTGATCGTAAGAGGGATGCAACTGTTCCTTTATCCGACATTCATTCTTTTTATGTCCATAATTCCAACAGTTGAAACAGTACCCCGTAAATTCTGCATATTCGCTTTGAGTTTTTCCTTCCCCTGGGTTCTTCTTGCATTTATCTACCCTTTGATTGTCATGGCAATTCTTATTTACATCCTTTGCCGTCCACAGAGTATCATGAATAAGACCTAGATTTATTTGCCTCTACTGAAAAAAAGCCTTCCTTTTTGTGTGAGATTTTCGCATTTTCACTATCCCTATCCCCAAAATATTCTTTATTCCATTGTTTTGCTTGATTTTTAACGACTTTCAGTTTTGCTATAAAAATGAAAGCTTTGGAACCTTCAAAAACTTCCTCCTTCCACCATTGTTCCAATAAGGACTTCAATCTATTATCTTTAAACCACATTTTTTCAAATTTGAAAGGGCATCTATTAGGTTTTCTAGTTTCCTTCACCCAAAGAGATACTGGATAGTGGTTTGACCATGAAGTAGTGATGATAGAGGATTCCAGTTCAAAATTTAAGTCAATCAGATTTCCTCTAACAAAGAACCTATCTAATTTCTTAGTGATATTACTGAATCCTAGTCCATGATTGGTCTAGGTAAAGGTCCCATTACTCATTTTGATATCCATTAGTTCATTCCCATTTACCCAATCAATGAATGCCAACATAGTTTGAGAAGTTCTTCCCAACCCCCCAACTTTCTCATCCTCATTTAGAATTGCATTAAAATCCCCTCCCAGGATAAACATCTGCCTAGGGTTACTCTCAAAAAAGGTTTCAATTTCCTCCCATACTCTTTCTTTCTCATGAAGGGTTGAAGGGCCATACACGTTGATTATTAAAAATTCCAAAGCCTCATTCATGCTTTTCACCTTGTGCCCAATCCAAAACCTACCTCTACCTACCTTTGCAAAGCTAACCTTTCTTAGATTCTAGAGAATACCTAGACCGACCGAGGCTCCTTCAAAAGGTTCACCCTCCACTTCCCAACCCCCTAACTGTCTTTTTGTTTTCACCATTTCCTCACAACCAAGCTTAGTAATTTCTTGTAACAACAATATATCTATCTCGTTCATCCTAATGAAGCGCTTTAGGATGTGTTATTTGTTAGGGGCATTAAGTGCCCTAACATTCCAAGTGATTACTTCCATTTCCCCATGGGAAGGTTCTTCCCCTTCCCTGCATATAAAGTCAAGATTTTAGCTTGTCTTGACGCCAATGCATCTTTTATCCTAAGCTCGTCAAGGGACTTTCTCCCTGTTCTTTTGGATTCCTTGGCATAATCAGCCTTCTCCTTACCTTTATCATTAATGATAATACCTAAAATAGAAGCCTCACTTTCCTTGTTATTCAAAACCTGATTTTCTTTCGGATTACTATAAAATTACTAACTATAATATTATCTACTGCAACTGCTCCCACACCCTGTCTCATGTATATTCAAATATTACTAAGAAAAAGAATACACAAAAAAATAAAATTCTATATTTAATTATTTCTTCTTTAGAATATCTTTTAATATTATCTTATTTTATTAGGATATTCTATCTTTTTAATATTTCAAAAAATAAAAAATAAAAGTTATTAAAAAAGAAGATAAATAGTAATAAAAATTTGATAAATAAAACTCTTTTAAATGCTCATAGATAAGATTGTGACAATTTTGTATTGCTTAAAATATGAAAAATATATATTTAAAAATTATTACTAAGAAAAATAATGTGAATCTATAGTTTATTATTATCTTCTTTTTATAAGAATATATTTGAATATTATCTTCTTTTATTGATCTATCTATTTTAAAGTTTAAAAAAATAATAAAAAATAAGATAAATATTAATAAAATATATTATAATTAATTATCTATTTTGTTGAATAAGAAATGAACAAAATGAAAAAAATGGTTATTGTATTTTTTTGCTTTTAAGATAATAATTTGAGATTTGAATAAACATATACTAATCATATTTTTTTTCCTTTTAAAACAACAATTTAAGATTCACATACACTTCACTAAAGAGACAATTGTACTTTTAAATATTCAATTCTATTGATTATGTATTTTACACATCTAATTTTATTAATTTTTAAACACAAATCTTCCCATTTTTGCAAATATAAGTTTTTATTGAAATGTAGTAGGGATAAATAAGAGTGAGAGTATTTAATATCACTTTTAGAAGTGGATCAAACACATGTTAGCAAGCTACATATTTGATCAAGTATATGTACTCATTTCTTTTTTATTGCAGTACATAAAACAATGTTGTTGTTTTGGTAAAAAAAATTTATTAAACATGCATACCCTTATTGATGGTTGTCCACAATTTTGAAGATTATTCATTTTGATTGCTGAAATATTGGATGAACAACACAGAAGATTGTTGTAGATGACTTGCATTTCTTTATTGAACCATAAATAGAGACATGTATTCGACTAGCCTTACTCTCTCTACAATCTCCAAACTTTGATGAATGAAATTAAACCTTAAATGTGAGGATCGAGGGAATACACAATCTTAAAATTGTTCATTCATAGTCCATAAACCATGGTTGCATGTTTAATTACATGCCTCCTCTTTATCTTCAAATTTATACATATTGCATTTGGTTGAATGTTTCTAATTTGAGTTGAAATTTTGTAAAATCCTTTCTAATAAATTATAAATATTCTACCACTAAATCATTGTATTTCATGAAATAACAATCAATTATATCATATTATTCATGTACCTTGTTTGATGTCCATTGAAGATTTCATACTTGTATTATCTAGAACCCATCAAACCTTCCCTATCTTATGAATGATTATGCTTTGAATCATCTTGCTGAAGTCTCTTAATGGTTAAAGACATTTGATTTGATTTTATTTCATTAAATATATTTTGTGCATGGTCTTTAATCATTTCTATGAAATGATAAATGTAAAAAAAAAAATATTAGAATTAAATTAATTATAAACTATTTTATTAATATTTTAACAAATTTAGAAAAATCATATTTTTATAGAAAAATCTAATTTTTTATTTTTCACATTTAAATTCTAATTCTAATTTCCTATCGGCTTATCCTTGCTTAAGTGCAAGTGGTTAGAGGAAAAAGCGTATTATTATTAGTACTTGCCGATAGGCTAAGCAAGTACTATTGCAATGAGTTTTGGATTTCTTGTTTAACTAGTGATTAAAACAAGTTGTATGGACCAATCATAAATTAACATATTTTTTTAATTTTTTTAATAAATTTCATGTTTTTTATAGTAAACATGCAATATTTTTAAGTTTATAAATTACAAAAATTATTTTTTGAACATATAATTGGTTGAATTGATTTGAGTCTTATACACGAGATTTTTAGAATTAAAAACTTGAACAATTTCATTAACAACAATGCATAATTATAGCAAACATTTAAGATTCACACATATTTTCATTAACAATAATTCATAATTATAGCCAACAAATTTATTTGTTAAAAACTTATGAACTTAAAAGTATTTTTAAAATAAATTATTGTACATAATATCATATTAAAACTTATTATATATTAATAATATATAATCATAATTTAGAATTTAATGCACAAATATATGTATTAAATATATAACATATTTAAAATAAAAATATTTTTATAATATAATAATATTTCTAAAATATACAACAATATATATATATATATATATATATATATATATATATATATATATATATATATATATATATATATATATATATATATATATATATATATATATATATATATATATATATATATATATATATATATATATATATATATATATATATATATATATATATATATATATATTGGTAAAAGGCTGAAGCCAATAATTTTATTAATCATAAGCTGATGATACAAAAGTAAAAACCCGCTCAGTGCAGGTGCTAGTAGGAAAGAGCAAGTTTGAGAAAACCTCCAGCCGTGCTTGGGACTGTAGTATGGATTCAGATATATTAAAATTAAGGAGAGCATACCCTCCAAGATTGAATTCTTGATATTTGTATATATTACAGATTTCAAATGAAGTTATTCTATCTCAGGTACCTAGAAGCCTTCCTTCTACTAATTATGCTCATAGATTTTGTTCAATTCCTTTCTTCTGAAGTCCATCTCACGAGAAACAATGTGTCTAGCTCAGGGGTTACCTTCACGTATATTATCCCATCCAAGCTTTAGCTCCTCGAGATGACTCTTGACCCTTCATTACCTGAAATGCCTGAAATTCTGGCTAAGATCCTAGTTAGTATTATCATAATATACTTTGTTATTGATCCGAAATTTACTAACTACTAATAAGAGAGTCCTTGTCAAGTGGAGCCTAATAATAGAATTACTTGCTTAAAAGAAGATACCTGCACCTATTCCCCCTGAATTAAGCATACTATGGATCTAGCCGCTCTTTGTTCTTGGACTAAATCTAAAGAGACTAACATCACACTTTTATAAAAAACACTCCTTTAGAACCCTGTATTAAACCTGTGGAAAACCATTTCTAATTATTTATATGAAATGTGAAATTAATCTTGCTTATAAACAAAGAAATATTCATATCAACTTATTTAGCTGGGACTGTCAGCTAGGTTGGATGCATCTAGAAGAAACAAAAACCAGTAAAAGTTAGTATGCATATAGAGTAACATCCATTCCCTTGCATCCATGATCTTATTGTGTTTATCCCAAAGAAACATCCATACACATATCCATAATCTCTTTAAGATATAGCACCATTTAGAATTATGCTTATGAACCAAAAATTAAAACATCAGCCTTTACAAAGGGGCAAGGGCAGTTGCCATAAAATCCACAGCAGAGGAGCATTCTATCACCTAAACCACTAAAGCTTAAGAGCACCGGGGTAGTATCATATCGACTTCAAGATAACAGATTACCTCAGTATTCAAATTTGAAGCTCAACTAAATCATGAGCCTAAAGCATAAGGCAAGGGTGAAGAACATGAAATAAAAGGAGACTACTAGACCTAAACTAAGATAAAAGAACCATAATGAAAACCATTTGTCATGGAAGAGCAGTCTATCATTAATGTCCTGCAAAGGAATATCTCTGAGATCCAATGTTAGAAACACTTGTATCAATCTACATTTAATAAATTAATCAATCTCTGACTCACGAATCAAGAGTGATAGATGTATTTAAGGCCCTACTGTCACATATTCATGGAATCATATTAAGCATTCTAATTGAAAATAAATGTAAACTGCTCATTGGTATCTTAAATACTGAAACCTAGCTATAGATGTAAGGCTCTATTGTAGCATTTGTCATATACCTGAAGAAAATAAATAATTATTTATTTTCAGAATTTAGCCATTTGAAGATATTTAATGACTAAACTTATAACCAATTATAACAAATGTATTTAAAATTGATAACATAATAACACAAGGGTCAAACGAGATAATAAATCTTTGCTCTTTTAAATCTCCCATCATTCAACTTATGCTATTGAACACAAAACTTAAATAAACATCATTATGAAAGGAAGGAGGACACAAGGAAACAAGATAACCAAACCTAAAGCGAGACCATCAAACAATATCCTAACATAAGAGCACCAAGATAAGCCCTAACCTAAAGCCAATATATAGCCCATATATATTGACTTCAAGATTAGCGATTATCATGGTATACATATCTATATCTATCCTACCCAGCTGAGAGGAGAACTCATAATTTATAATATGGGCTACCAGTCCCTATTAATGAGCCCATATTGAGTCCTATTGTCAAGTGGAATATGTCTCTCTTAATTCTTGACAGGGAATAACTCTGTGAAATCTCTCAAGTGTCAGATAATTCATTCATTAGATGACAGGTTTATATTGGAACTTGCTGCCACATAATCTTGGGTTAAATTATGTATTCGAGCTAAGATTTAAACCTGAAAACATTCTAATGCATACATGTCTCTGTTCATGACATGTGTCATCCACCTACCATTAAGCTAACATAACCCTGTATATGTATAAAATTAGGTCTATTAAGAATGTAGTTGGTCAACAACTTAAAGTGATGCTATTAGAACACAAGCAAGATCCCTTAACTAGTTACAGTTTGGATAAATCTAATGCTAGTCTGGAGTGTTTGATCTATTGAGAACCATCTATTCTTTTCATTAACCAGTATTGACATTATTCCATTCAGCTAATTACTAATCTACTTATCCGATATGCCTAATATCACTTAAGCCCGTTATTCCAATCATTACCTGGGGGGAATAAGAAACCTTTGGTTCGTTCAATACTTATTCTTGACCCTACATCATAGCTGTATAAACTTCAACATTGCTTAAGATATGAGTTGGATTATAGAGAAAATGTTCGCCAATTGTCTTAACATAGGTTCCTAAACTGTGCATATATAACTAATATATAGCCATTGCAACCATTCACCTTTGCTCACTAGATCTCTTTTAAGTGTTGTTAAACTAAAATGATTATTAATGCTATTGATTAGAAAATTGCTATAGCTACATAATGAAACAGTCTCTCTTATTAAGTTGCGTTAATCCACATACTCGTTATCTTAAAACTCATGATTGATCCATACATTGACCTATTCCAAGGATTAGCTCTTCGAGGTTCAGTAAATTCAACTGCTACTATTCAAAAAAAAATTCTTAAGACTTTAACATAATATTACTTCTAGTCATTACCTAGGATTCAAAGTGATTAACAGAAATACCTGTGTAGATAAGAAACCCAACTTTACAAAAGATACCTTACTATGTTGGAATAAAATGGATATACTTGTCCCTAGGACAATAGGAACACAACATCTGAGAAAAGAAATTTCCACCATGAAACTAAGACTAACGACTTAGTTGAACCTGAAAGGAATCTCATTTCATTAATTAGGCACAACTCAACCCTTAAGAATCATGAACTATCCCATATTTAAGCACTGCTCTCCATCTATTAGCCCAAAGTAAAAGATTAGGAAAAATGGGGGAATGACTTCATCTAACTCAGGAATTAGTTTTGGATTAAAGAGAAAAGTAAGCCTAAACTGAAATAGGAATAAAGCTTATAGGAAAATAAAAAGTAAATACTTGAGGCTTAATTTATATCACTCAAAAGACCTACCCATCAAACTACAAAGAAACAAAGTACCTGAAAGAGATTGAAAAACATGGAAAGACTACTGCAAAGAAATATAATTCGCTTGGTAATTTCTAATTTAAAGTTGGTGTATATCAATTATATACCGACTTCAAGATTAGATATTGCCATGGCAACCATGCCTACTGCTATCTTGAAACCCGTTGAACTAAGAGGAGAGCCTAGATTATAAAAGGAATGTTGAAGAAGAGATTCCTGAAAAGGCATACCATTTGTCATATTTTGAATGGAACATAGCCACAATACTCATGTTTGTGACCCTTGACTTGTGTTTAGCAGAGCATTTCAGTTCCATATTGTAGATCTATTTTGCGAGGAAGTATACTTCTAGCTTTTAAATTAATTTTACTAACAAACAAAAGAAAGCAAATATGGTTCATGACCTTCCATACAAGTCTAGGTATAATTCTAATTCAAATAAAAAAACTATAATCATAAAGCTTCATCTATATATATCGTATACTATATAAATGTTCTTATGGTATTGACTGTTAGAAAAGTACGCCGAGTGATCTAGGTTTACATAAAACCAAAAAACTTTATACAAAATACTTCGATTATCCTCGTTAATAAAGATTTACTATTCCTATCTATAATTTCTAAGTATTGTCAGTCTTAACCCTATCTAGGCTGCATCTTACTTCATCTTTTTGAAAACTATCAGTGCTTCCTCGTCTGCTTCACTATTTTTCCGTCCACGAGAATTACGTTTAACAGTCGGCGCTATGAAGCATATCCAGTGTGCTTCATCTTCATGATAGTCCTCAGGAATTTCGTGTCCTTCTGCTCTCCAATATTCTTTCATCCATTCCGTAGTCATAGGCATTCCTAGCATGGATTTCATAAAAAAATCCATATTCTTTTTCATAGCTGGCCAAAACGTTTCAAAGATAGTTGCTTCTCTGTGAACCAAAATAGGACATTTCTGAGAAATTGGGATTACGGGAATTTGGTTTTCTTCAACTCTCATATAAATTTATGGGAATGGGAAAACGGAGCAACAATTGCTTTAGAAGCATATTTGCGTGGATTCGACACATGCTTCCAATCAGAGAGCTTGTCATCCTGGCATAATATTTGAGCATATGAGACCTTCTTTTCCTTCTTACCAAAATTCGTGGCATACTTTGTTCTTGCAAAAATTGCAATTTGGTGGTCAAGCGAGTGTACTGAGAGAATTTTGGGTCGAATGCGAGTGGCAGAGCTGAACAAAGCCATAACTCAAGGTACCAATTTATATTATATAAAATTAAAATAAATTTTTTATAATAATGAAATAATATATTTAGTATAAATATATAATTTATAATATAAATTATTCATTTTTTAAAATTGGATTTTTTATTTTTAAAAAAAATTATTTAATATAATATTATATTAAAAATATTATATTAATTATAAATTTTATTCATATTTTATTATATATTATATAATTTTTTAAATTTAAATATTAAAAAAATAATAAATATATATTTTAAATATTTAATATAGTACATTCTTTTATGATATTCTTTTCACTATTTCAATTGCATAAAGTTATTATTTCATTTAATAATTACAAATATAATTAAGATTAAGATTTGAATTAATTATAATTTACAATCAATAATTGTTTAAATAATCATAATTAAATACTTATTACTACAATTACAATTATATAAAAAATATATTTATATAATTTTATAATAAATTTATTAAAATTAAAATTGTAAATTTATATTTAAGATTAAGATTATGATTATTTATAAAATTAAAAGGAAGTACTTAGCGACTGCCTCGCAGGCTGGCGCTTGTTATTATTTAGATTGACGCCCAACGAAAAAGCGTAGGGGAAAATGTTCTTGGTTCTTGGTTGTTTAAGACTTTCGTCACCGAAACCACGATTGTATATCAGCTAGGGGACTACCAAGGAAGATTGTCTTCTTGGTTCTTTAATACTTTCGTCACCGAAACCACGATTGTATAGCAGCTATGGGACTGCCAAGGACAGGAAGATAAGCGCAGGTTATCTATGCCACTTACAGCTGACTTTTGCCCTCTACTTTGAGTTGGTTAATGGGTTCTATTTTTTATTGTAACTGGAAGGTTTAGCATTGCTCTCTGGTAGGATCTATAAATTGATTCTTTTTAAATTTATCAGATTTTCACAGTCCATACTAATTCTTTTTTGGTCCAGATCTGCTTGTCTTGTAAGATTTGTGGGTAGTTCTCTGTACATTGGTTGTGATTGCTGGGATAATAATAAATTCCCAATCAACAAAAACCAGAATGCAGCTAAATAGCTGAACCCAAATTCTACTCTTGTCAAAGCAGAAAAGAATCCCGATGAGAGCGAAGGGAATAAAAAGCAAATCAATGGCTACCCAAAAACTAGTATTTTTTGTCGGGTTTCTGGTGATGGCTGCAATCTTCATTTACTTGTACTCCCAGCCAAAATTGCAGCTCTTTTTGCCCCAAAAAGGAAACCCAAACACATCCCAGAGAACTCTAGTACATTCAAAGCCTAAAATTGACAGAGATGGATTAAGCAAGAATTTCAGATTGGTAATTAAAGTTCTGGCTTACGATAGGTTGGAATCAGTGTCCAGATGCTTAGAGTCCCTGGCCAAGGCTGATTATGATAAAGACAGAGTGAAGCTTCACATTTTCGTTGACCACTTTGGGATTGAAGAGCAGGGTAAAAGTGCATTGCCAATGGATGTTGTTAGTAAGCTCAATAACGCACACCAGATTTTACAGTATGTTGATAGTTTTTATTGGGAGCATGGTGAAAAAGAAATTCATTACAGAACCCGTAATGCTGGACTGCAGGCTCAATGGTTGGAGGCTTGGTGGCCATCGTCCGATGACGAGTTTGCATTTATTGTGGAGGATGATATGGTCTTGTCTCCACTGTTCTACATATATTTGAGAGCTCTTATTGCAACTTATTATTATAACCCAGAGAACTTTAGTCCCATGATTTATGGAGCCTCTCTTCAGCGACCCAGATTTGTTGGAGGTAAGTCTCTGATTAGTAGAGAAATGGAATTGTAATCTATTAATATGAGTTGTATGTTTACTTGTATGATTCATGCATTGGAGCTGCTTGTACAATGTAGGATTGACTTAAGTTCTCTAAGATGATAAGAACACTAGGATTATTTTTACTTGCACCAGGTTTAGAAATGGCTACTTGAAAACTCCAGAATCTTGATTATCGGAAATACGAGGGGAAGAAAGTTTAGGTATTTCTCTCAAGAAAAACCAGGAAAGGAAATACAGCAGGAAATGTTCAGAAGCAGCAATAGAAGCCTTAGCAGAAAAAACTAAAAACAAAATATCAAAGTCATAATTAGTTTACCCTGTACAAGCTGCAGGAAACAATATTAGAAATCCCGTCTGATTATCAAAACTGTTTTTGGTTACAATTTCAGAGTTCCCATAAGCTTGAGGTGAAGTTTTCAGAAGTTTCCAAAATTGCTGAAGCATTGACAAGATGACAGACTAAGTACCCGGTTTCCCAGAAATGTTTAATTGATTCCTAGGAACATTGCAATAAAACAGGCTAACAAGAGCATGCAGAAAAATTAGCTTTTAATAAATACTTTAACCGACAAGAGTATTCCGATGGAAGATTTAGCCTTCGTTTTTCTAGGCATGTCATCTTTTGATAAGTAATGGTGGAAAAGCAAGGGTCCCTTGCCCTCTGGACGAAGATCATCTGAACCAAATTTTTTTGATCGGTAAACTGTGGGATCAGGGCCCACTCCCAATATAGAACAAATAAAAGAATAAAGAGTGCTTCAGACCCATTTATGGGGAGCACAAAGAAAAAAAAGCACACTAAAAAACCTAGAGGGGCTTCAGAAACCAAAATTGAGCTCAGAAAGCAAAGAAGACAACATAGGAAACTAAGCTACTGAGTTCGCAACTAAACCATCCACCAGGCAAGAGCATCTCATCTAGCCTTTTTGGCTAATCCCTTCCTCATGCTCCCAGTGAGGAGGCAATCCAATGTCCACCGAGACCCATCATCAACTGCTTTGCAGCCTTCAATATGGAGCTTCTTGTAATGTCCCTTTCTTGGATCACCTTATATTTTACCTAAATTCACAAATCCAAAATGAAACAAAGAGTAAAATATAGTTAGAAATATAACACATCCAAGAATAAGATGAGATAAGCCTCTTTTGGAAACCTGCAACCAAAGTAGATAATAATGTAAATATAACTCATGGGATACTTGCAATTCTACGATTAAGAAATATATATCGATCTACACAACAAATCTCAATGATTATGTGGGAATTCAACCATAATGAGGGCTGTGATGGGAGAAATGATGAGGTGCCCGGAGTATCCTCTACCTGGCCCAGCAGCAGGACCTTATCATCTTTGGCCTCATGGTCCTTAACCATCTTTATGAGGTGATGTACGTAGTGAAGTCTATATGCCATGCTCCTCCATCATGTCAACCTCTTACCTCTTATGAATGAGGATCCCTTCTGGTTCACTTCGACAATTGATTAATGTGGGGTTGATAGGGGTGGCTGCAATAGGGTGCCCTTCAAATGACCCTCAACCCTAGGCCCAAGAGCAGGACCTCATCCTCCTTGGCCTCATGGTCCTTAACCATCTTTATGAGGTGTCATACCTAGTGAGGGATCTTTCACCATCCCCCCTCCTTGTTTTCCCTTCCTTCGACATGATTAGTTACTATTTATGGATGCGATGTCACAATTATAGATATATCTGAAGTCTGATTTCTTTATATCAGATGACTCTCTTAGATCAATTTCCTTGATTGCTTCTTTATATCAGATTAACCTTCTATTGATCTCTGCTGCAAATTGCAATTATAATATCAAGCTCCTGTACTTCTGGGTATAACTGCCTTGCATCAGATATTATTCTGTTCAATCTTCCCTTGAATGCTTAATCTTTGATACTTTTATCCTCCCCTTGTGGTGGAAGAGTCCTGCCTCCTCTTCAATGAATGGACACTAGAAATCAATGACATCTCCTAATTAATATTTTAATTGCACCCTTTGAGGATCGGATGACATCTTTAACTGAGAGCTGCCTTTACCAGGTATAGTTGCTGTTCTTATAATGAATTCCTGCTTTTTACCATAAACTCCTGATTTCTGCCAGAGTTATTAATGGAGATCGCTTTCTCTTAATTTATGATGATCACTGCTTCTTGCCTTAATTGCTGTTTCTGTCTTTGACTTATCTCTGTCATGTCTGCTCTTACCATTTAGAATATTTTCTTCTATCTTCCCGTTAAATCTATCTCACTAATCCTCTTTTATACCCTTTTCCTTGAAAGAAGGCAACATTTCATCATGGGTCGGATCTCTTATTATTTAATTTCTTTATTGCTTAATTTCTTAAATGGTGTGATTATGTCCTAAGATAGGTTGGCTTTCTTACAAGCAAATTCCCTCCCTTGGGTTGGTCTTTGCTATTGTCTTCTCTTATTGAATCAATGATTAGCATTAATCCCTAGGCGGGGCATGATGCTTCTCTGCTTTAGAATTGCACCCTTTCTTCTTTTTGAATGTGAGGTTTGGTTTAGAGATGGCATTGGTTGTCTGGGAAATGGTGCATTTTTTAAGTGGAATATTAATAACCAAATCATCTAAATCTTGGAAAACTGTATAATCCTCATCAAGATTGTCCATAAATGGATATGAGCCCTCAGAATCAAAACAGTAACTGACATCCTCACTCAGCTAAGCAATACCAGGGAAAATATCTTTGGGCTGAGATGGGGAAGAGTCTGGAGGAGAGGAGACAATAGCGGGAGCCTCAGGAACGGGATTGGGCTCCTCACAATGGGCAAATAATTTACCCTGGTTCTGCCAGATAAAACCCTCATCTGGGGAGCCCGACTTCCTAACCCATTTTTTCAGAGTGAATTTCCCTAAAGCAGATTGCCTGGAAGAACACCAGCAATCTTGTGACCCATCATGTTGCAATGAAAGAGTCTGAAGGGAAGACCTTCATAGTTTAGAAATTGGGTCCAAGTGCCATGTGAAGAATGAATTGCGGCTGAGTGGCGAACCAGTCTAGAATTGTCTATGATAGCACAAACCTCAGTGTATCTGCAATGGTAGGCCCCGGATTCTGCATCCAGCTTAATGAAGGAACCAATTTGATTGACCATACTACTTATGAGCCCAAGATCAGACATGATCAGAGGAAGATTATACATTCTGAGCCAAACAGGGATGAAAGTGATTTTGGTGGCTGTAGAATCAAAGAAAGGAGACCAGCAAGAAATGAATAGGCCTGACTGGCCATAAAACCAGGGACCATTCTGCTTCAAATAATTAGAATCTTCCATAGAATTGAAATGGAAACAAAAGCCAAAATCCAGAATTTCAATTTCTGGGTGGTCACAGTGCTCCAGGAGGACTTCATCCAGCCAGTAAACTGATCAACCAATGGTCATTTGCTCAAGCATCTATTGAGGAAGGACTGATTCACAACCTCCACAAAAACTTCCTCAATGGACAAATCCAAAACATGAAAATCAACAGGGGCCTTCTCCAACAAAACCTCTAAGTTGCCAAGATTGCAAAGATGCAATCCCTTTGAGATCAAACTAGAATTTGTATTCTAAGAGGGGGAAGCATCCGAGCCCTCCAAAGTCTGATGGTGAGGTGGACTAGGGCTCGTTGCAACATTTTGGGACTTGGAGAACTTGTTGCACTCATGGTAAGGGTTGGACCCATTTTTGTAGCCCTCGACAAAGAAGGGAGCTGCAGGAGGAAAGGATGACTGAGGAGTTGAAGGAGCAGAAGGTTGGAGTTTGTCACCCACCTGAGCCCTAATTAAAACAAAATCCAAACCATGCACCCAAGAATTTGGAGAGGTGCCCACCAAAGTCGCCGATTTAGGAATTCATCTATGACTTCCATTAGTCCGACCCTTTGCCTTGCACCCGCATGATTGAGCAGCATCAAATCCAGGCATATCTGCACGCGAACACTCACGCCCTTCAGACGCCTTCACTCTGTCACCAATCTACGTTATTTCACACATTTCGCTTGCTCCTACATCTCTCACAATATCATATATACTAGCACTTGCACCTAGAGGAGGTTCAAGGGATAAGCCGATAGGAAATTATACGTAGAATTTTAATATTTTTTATATTGCATAATTAATTGTATAATGTAATATAAATCTATATGATTTGATAAGGCAATTAATGACGTCCAGATATGCAAGGAGATAATTGTAGGATCAAGTGCCAGATTTTTATAATGCACTTGTATTAGGGGATCATTGTTATAAAGTATGTCTCATTGTATAATTTTATTCTATAATTATTAAAATATCAATAAAAAATAAGTCCAATATATTTTATTATTTTATAAGAATACATAAATAATAAAATAAATTTTAAAATTAATAAAAAATAATTCTTTTAAAGGAGGAAGAAGAAGGAGAATTAGAATAAAGCTAGTTTTTCATTTTTAATATTTTTTTCTTTTCACTTTTCGAAACATAAAAAATAGAATATCTTAATAAAAGAAGATAATATTAAAATGTATTCTTATTAGAAGACTTGATAATAATAAAATGTAGATTTTTTGCATTCTTTTTCTTATTGATAATATTTAAATATATATGGTTTTTTTAAAAACATAGAATGCATGAGTGATTTTTTTCTTCAAAGCAAAAATAAACTAGGAATAAAATAGATTTATGAGTTTTTAAAGTCCGATGACTAAATCAGACAAAAAATAAAACACAAATAAAGTAGACCAATGGATAGCTTTGCCGTAAAGAGGTTTGCCAACTACCGTGAAGAGGTTTGGCGGTTTGGGAAAATTTGTTTTGTGGTTTTTTGGGGGCAGTTTTATAATGTGAGACAAGTTTTTTGGCATAAACGTACAAGGGAAAACCCACAATTAAAAGCCTATTGGCTAATTACATATGTTTTATTAAAATATAGATATGCTTTGAGAAAAACATCATCTGAACCAATTTTATAATTCCAATAAAAAAGTAAAAAATATCTAAAACAATTTAGAACTATACTAAATCTTCAGTCATGCTACATGAGGCTTTAAGTGACACAGACCAGCATATAAATACCTCATCAAACTACTAAGCATTAGTTGCAGTTTGAACCAAATTATTTTTAAGGTTCATCCATATCTGTTTCAAAACCCCATGTCCAGTGTGGGCAAGGAGGAAGTGTCCAACAATATACCCGTTTATTGCCATTGCTATTGCTTAAGAATCTCTAAGGCTAATTGTAATGTCCCCTTTTTGAAATAGGATTTAATAAGAAGTAATAATAATTAAATTAAAATATAAAAGTAAATAAATAAATAATAATAAAATATAATATAATATAATTACAAGTTAATTAAGTTTAATGAAAGGTCAAGAGATATGCAATGAAGAGTTGTGACTCCCTCAAAATAAGATATAAAAGGGAGGAAAGTTCATTTGAAAGGTGATATGGAGGAAGGAAGAAACAGGGGAGTATAGGAATTAAAGAAGGATTAATGGAGGAAGGAAGGAATGGGACAAAAATAAGGAAGTGAGTCTTTCCAAGTGCAGCAATGATGAAGGGTTGTAACTCTTTCAAAGGGTTGTAATTATGAAAGGTTGTGACTCTCTTGTGGGGCAGCAATGATGAAGGGTTGTAATTATGAAAGGTTGTGACTCTCAAATGGCTGAAATGATGAAGGGTTGCTACTCTTCCAAAGGGTGGTAATTATGAAAGGTTGTGACTCTCTTATAGGGCAGAAATGATGAAGGATTGTGACTCTTTTGAAGGGTGGTAATTGTGAAAGGTTGTGACTATTGCAAAGGGGCAGACTTGATGAAGAGGTGTGTCTCTCCCTCACATTGGAAGAGATAAAGGGGAGAAGGCAACCAATCAGAAGGTATATATTGGATGAGGGTTAATTAGATAAAAAAAGAGAAATTGATCTATCAAACAGCAGCAGATATAAGAGCAGATTGACCCAATCAGCAGGACAGATAATGTTGATATTATGGCCTTTTCAGCAAATATCTTATGCCTTGGATAATGATAATAAATATATAGAGTATATTTTTATTATTCGATATATAAATAATAATATTAAATATAAGGAAATATTTAATATTTATTGTTTATTGATTATATATACTGAATGGTTTAATATAAATAAAGGGCCCAAGTTGGCCTCTTGGGCAAGTGTGTTTTTTATTTAAATTACCTAAGTTGGCCTCTTGAGGAGGCACTACATTTGCATATATAACTAAGATCAAACCTTGGAGGAGAAACACCAAAAACATAATGTGCTTTCTCCCTTCAAGAATCGATCAATCTAGACAGCTAATTGGAGCAACGATTTGTAGCAGAGATTATTTTAGGAGGCAGCGAATTCACCATTGTGGAGCAGCGAATCACAGTATAAGGAGCAGCGATTTCTCTGCCTTAATAGCAACACATCTAGGTGCAAATTCTGGAACAAATCTCAAGGCAATAACAGTTTGGTTTAAAGTCAAAGCAAAGATCAGATTGGTGGCACTGTAGAAGCCTAAGTGGGCTGACCTGGCACTTTCATCTTGCAGAGATTAAAGGCATTGATTTGAAGACCAATTCAGAACCTAAATCCGGGTACTATCTCTCCTTGGTTGTGTATATTATATTTTATCTTGTGCTTAGTGTTTGGAAGACCTCTATAGTTTGATCATTCCTAGGTGAATCTGGAAAATATTAATAGATAATAGCAGATATAAGCAGCAATAAAAGCGATGTTGACATTAATGAGCAGGGGTGAAGGAGTAAGAAAGCATTTCACATAAATATATGAATATAAGGAACAAGATCAGATCAGGCCTTACAACAAGCATAGGAAAAAGATTAATCAGATAAATAGGGGAATAGATCAATCAAGCAGCAGCAGCGATCCATCCAAAGGGACACATGCCTTATCAGAAGCATCAATTAGTTTTGAAAGGCAGCGATTGAGTTAAGAAAGGACACTTCTAATCCCAAAGGGTCATAACCTTAAGGAAAGACATAACTCTCCAGCCCAATGGGAGAATGTAAGAGACAACACCGATCATTCAATGAGAACAGCAATCAATGAAGACAAACATTTACTAAACAGCAATCATCATTAGAGCAGTGATAGTTACTATTGTCCAGAAATGAAGAAAGGATGAAGAGGCATGATCTGGCTAAGGGAGCAGCAACTCCTCAATGGTCGCCTCTTTTCATGGTAATATTAAGATATATGTTGGGGAGGGCCACGATGGGAGAGAACATCAAGGAAGAGAATCAATCCTGTTATCATAGGGACTCATAAGATGCAGATCAGTTCATCAGATACCAGCAATCGGGCACATAGACAGATCAAATCAGGGATTTCTATCGATTGCAGGCAATATCATTCTTGTTCAACGGTGGTATGCATAAGATGTATGCTTAGTATATTTAATTTTAACATATTATTTCTTATATGAATTGCTAACCTTTCTAAATTCATAATTTATTTATTCTCCTTAGGACTTCACACTAGGTACATCCGCTCATATGGATGGCAAGAGCCACATGAGGCCAATAGGGATAATAATCGGCTCTTGGGTGAAGGAAATATTTTGCAAGTACATGTTGGATAGTTTATTTGCATGATGTCTTAGATTGCAGTCCTCCTTGCTAGGATGTAATTGAGCATTTGTAGAATTTGCATCTATGAGTTATGAATGCCTGTTCATAGATTGAAATGTTTCTTAGTTGTTGAAATCTATTTCTGTGCATCCTTATGGATAAGGTTCAGTATTGTTTAAGAAGCATAAGAAAAATGTCTTGCAAAACATCTTTGCAAGTGATTGAAATAATTGCCATTGCCAATAAATAAATGAAAATCCATTAGTTGAAGTTAGAATTTCTTCATTTCATCCAATGTCTAAGGAGATTTGATGCTGAATATCTAGTGACCTCGCCATATCCATGATAGACTAGAGTCACAAATTTTATCGAATATATTATAAAGAGGCTGATTAATAGTTTTTTAATTGTGGCTTTGCCACGTCCATGCTGATATTTAGCATTGCTACTAACTTTAAACA
The DNA here is from genome assembly GCA_027943335.1 of Chamaecyparis obtusa. Taxonomy (NCBI): domain Eukaryota; kingdom Viridiplantae; phylum Streptophyta; class Pinopsida; order Cupressales; family Cupressaceae; genus Chamaecyparis; species Chamaecyparis obtusa. The sequence continues at coordinate 79,968 of BSBK01002873.1, read as the reverse complement.
TGAAATTAAAATAAGTTCTTAATCTATAGAGCAATGATTTCCGCGACATTGAGGCAACCCAAATCCTGCACACTGGACTGATATGTTGAGAATGTGATATTACAAAATAATGAATTAAGCCTCTATAGGAACCATGATTGAAAATAATGGTATCCCATTCTCAGATGTACCATAACATTGGAAATCATAGAAATGTAAGGTGGGAAGACAAATTTTAGGCAGACTTCAACTTAAGAGACCAATTTGTTCGGATCTCTAGCTTATACAAAATTCTAGGATTTATTAACCTTGAATTTTTGAAGGCAAACAGAAATAGTGAACTTCTCATGTGACATGAGGATCACAGTGGATGACCTAAATTTAGTAAATAGTATAAAAGATTCTCTATTAATTAGGTGATCCTGTTTAAAACATCAGCCATTCTTCTGTAAGTTTTAGTTGTACTTCAGAATGTTTCTATGCAAAAGCAGATGTTTGAAATTTCAGACAATTTCTAATAACAATGGTATTGTGGAGGTGAAATAGATTGTTTATTGAGTCAGTCTAAGTGTCCAGTTCGAATATGCAAAATAAATTGTTTAGTGGATACTGGATCATAAATATCATATTCCAACTACAAGTATGCTTCTAATTGTTGGCGGAGTAGAAAATGTTTCTATGTAGAAAAATGATGCAGTATTCAAGGGGTGGTTGATGAATTCTTCATCCTAGTGACACTCAAGCCTTTCTTATGTGGCTCAATCAAACAGGTTTTGATTTAGTGGAATTGAGCTCTTGTGGATTAACACTTTAATTCTGTACCCATTTCAACCTCTACTTATTCACAAGTGCACATCTCTCTTACGTAAGTGCCTTAAAAATCAAAATAAGTGATGACTGGGCTCTCACTACCATACATAAAGATTAATTGTGCCACAAGACAAGAAGCCGTGAACTCAGAAAAACAAACTTGCCTCCAGTGTCATGTGAAGCAAGCAGACAAAGACATATCACCTTGTATTATGCAAAGGTATTCTTTGTGTCAAAGCAAGACTTTGGATTATAAGATATTAGTGAAATGATTTTCTAAAATATTGCCCCCCCCCCCCACCCACAGTATAGATGGGCATCCATGTGGATGTGTGGATTAGAATGCCAATCACATCTTAATTTTATTCTGACACTCAACAGCTGTATGCCACCCATTAACTGCTTTCTATGAATGCAAGAGACATTTCCAAATTTTCTTACTGGCCCACTCATAAATGCTTTGCAGTATAAAGGAGGATGTTCATTAATTTTCAACTGTTTGTATGGATGTCCAAAAAATCCAAATAAGTAAATCTGATAGAAGGAATTAAAAAAAATAATATTCTCTGCTGCCCGGACAGCAGTTCAGCATGGGGAAGATGATTTTCTTGTCTAAACTATTCAAACAGCACACTCGGAACTCCCAGTCAGAGGTTGTACTCCTCCATCTCAGCACTTCCAGAAGTCCAAAGTCAGAAATTTTCTGGGAGGATGAGACAGATTTCACTCCTTTTGTGACAACAATGTCTCAAAACCTTATGTTCCATCCCTACAAATTTAAAAGGTTTTTTTAAGCTTGATTTTCTTTCCCTAGGTATATACAGATTGCTATGCTAGAATGAAAAGAAGTCCCAGGCTGTTGGCAAAGTTTATAAATTGAAAGAGTCGATATTTCAAGTGCAGATGTTTGTGCGTTAGTATTTCTCCTTTGTAAACTTAGACAAGGTCTAGGTCTACAAGAGTTAACGCTTCAACAATGGAAAGGGCTTTCTATATTCCTCCACCTTAACAATATACCTCAAAAGCCACAATAAGTATCAACTGTTGTCGGGATAATTGTATGTACGGGTTGTCATGTAATAAAGTATTATGTTACTCTCGGTTGTTAGTAACCGAGAGGTTAGACAGTTACGACACGACGTTTTGGTCGTGTCCCTTCGGATGTTATATGTATGAACTTATTCTGTGATGAAGACACGATTGTTATGTACAGAAACTCTTATGATTACATCAATATAATAGTCTTTTGTATTACATGCTGAGTATTTGACTGTGTATATGCAATTACTGTCTGTTGCCCCACGAGGGTTAACATCTAGCGCCGTTGCCTAGATGCACTCGGATGGCGTGTGGACATAATGGGCTTACCTGTTGGTGAGATAAACCCAGAAGCAGATGATGCCTGTACAGAGTTGTACGAAGGGGAAGATATCCAGACACAAGAATTTAGAATCTTATTCCAAGTAGCACTTGAAACCTACGTTAGAAGAGAAGCCACGAGCGAGGAAGTTCCGACGGGCGTAGTGTGGGACGCGATTGGGGCTAACCCTGCAGCCAATCGACTGCTGAACCATCTTCCTCGGTTGCTAGCACAAGCAGCATTGGCACAACGCGCTCGTCGGGAGGAAATTGCCCGAGAGGAACACCACCAGGAAATCCTCCGTGCATACCACGCTCGAGAGCATCTCCGCCGCCGTCAGGAAGAAGGTGATGGCAACCATCGGGGTCTTTGAAATATGAACGGAAGAGGGAAAAGAACACATAAACAATTGTAATGCAATTGGAAATGTTGTAAATCAACATGAATAAATATAAAATAAGTGTTCTTTTGATTGAAAGGCAATGTTTTTTGTTCAGTCTTGATGCCCAATACTTTAAATAAGGATAGAAATAAGAAAGTAATAGATGACGAAGGGGAGGCCGCACACACAGCTTTGATCTCCGCGGAGCAATGTGAACGTCGGTATAGGCTAAGGCAACTCGCCAAAGACCAGCTTGTCGGACGGTTGCCCGAAGGGAACCCCGGAAGTGGTACGGAGGGTGCATAGGCCGACAGAGAACAGTTCACTTCGCCAGAGACTCGGAGAGTGCGGAGTAGAGAAGAACTACTCGAAGAAACACGATTGAGAAAAGTCTTACTGCAGGAAGAGCGAGACTAGTTTGAAGATTTAACCCGTACACTAGGTGCGGAGAACCAAACTGGTGGAGAGGACGGTACTGTCAAAGGTGCTACGAACGCACATGCAGACCCCTCATTAGAGCCAACGACTCCACACAATACGATTCCACTAGTTACACAGTGACAGGGACAAGTGCCATTGGTGAATACTATACAAAACAACCAGGTAGGGGTGGGTGCGAGTGCTAGCACAAGCGGTGTCGGAGCACAAAACCCATGACCAAAACCGGCCCAACCACCCATGGTGGCACACAAGGAGAAGATTTCATGATGACGGAAAGGATGACCCAGCACGACACTGCCGTATGTGTGAAACCATCTGGTCAGCCAACGGGGTTACTGACCAGGATGAATGGATGAAGCAATTCCCTGCCACACTGAGAGGAGTTGCCATTGACTGGTACTCAGACTTGGATAAAACCAAGATAACCACGTGGGACGAACTAAAGAAAGCATTCGAGAAGGAGTTCTGGCTCCTCTGAGATGACAATGAGATAGTCTCGGAAATCTACGGAACGAAACAAAGTAAGAAGGAAATCGTACGAGCTTATGGCCGCCGACTAAAGGAGCTAGTCGGGAAGATGGACAGCCAACCAGCAGATGGCTTAAAGAAGAGATGGTTTGTTGAGGGTTTGAACTCCAAGTTACAGAGGAAGATGAAAATAGTACCCCTGACATCCTATGACAATGCATATAACCGCGCCATGGACCTGGAGAGAGAATAAAATGTCAAAAAAGAAGAACAAATCTTCGTCATCAGACGACGACACTTCCAAAGAAGATAGCAGCAGTGATGACCAACCGAAGAAGAAAGTCATGGCACTCTAGAAAGACATGGAAAGAATGCTAAAGGAATTTAAGTCAATGAAGGGGAATACGAGTAAGGATGACAAACTCTGGTGCACGGAGTGTAAAGAAAGTGGCCACACGAAGGGTGCCTGTCCCAAAAAGGCATTTTGTGACATCTGCCAGATTATGGGACATTCTACAAAAGAATGCCCATATAACATGAAGACACGAAACCAGCAAGTGCTCTATACACAAGAGCAGCCATCCACATCAGGAATGACGGAACCAAACAATAATGCATCTTCAGGGGGTTACCGAGGCAATCGACGAGGTGGATGAGGGAACAATAATAATTCCACCCGTAACAGGGTCCAGTACGACACGAAGGGACGCCCAATGATCCAATGTAGGGCATGCAACCAATGGGGTCATTATGCAAGAGAGTGTAATAATAATGACGCCCGTTAGCAGTTGTGTTGGTGGTGCGGCCCGAGTGACCATGAAGATGCCAATTGTCCTAAGTCTGGTGTAGGGACTAACCTGCTGGATAGTGAAGGAAATGCAAAGATAAGAGAGGTGATATTGGCTCTTACCCGAGGGCAAGCGAAGGAAGCAAGGTACCCCCATCCCCGTACGGAGAAGCAAAGGATGCTGGAAGCATGGGAAGAAATAGAAAAAGCTATGAAAGCCCAACGGGAGACACAAGAATCAACAGGACCCTACGATACAGACGCGGAACAAAACATTGTACGACAGATGCTCTAACTGGAGGTGCTGGTGAAACTCCAGGACCTCCTACACACCATGCCACATTTGGGGACAGTCCTACTGGGCACGCAGGGTGGCCAAACCAACACAAAGCACACGGACACTTCCATACCTGGAAGCTCCGCAACTAATCCAATGCTACTAGCTGTCAATAATGGCAGACACCCAGCCGTGGTGGAGATGGGCATTCTCGGCACTATTCTAATGGACACCATAATAGATGGCGGCTTTGGAGTAAATGTCCTACTTGAGGACACATGGAAAAAATTAGGAAAGCCTACCCTGTGGCCACCAACATTTAATCTGCTAGGTGCCGATCAGCATGGGATTAAACCCCTCGGGATGTTGATGACACAACTAGTTACGGTGGGTGCACAACCATTTGTACTTGACTTCGTGGTCATCCCACTTAAGCAAAAGGGGTATGACGCCATCCTCGGAAGGGGATGGCTAGTGGTGGCAAAGGCAAATCATAACTGGAAACGGAATACACTCTCGATGGAGAGTGGAGGCAGGAAATTTACCATCGATCTCTGGACCCAGTTGGTGAGTGAGGAACTCGCCTCTTCCTCAGGGTCAGAATTCGAAGGGGAAAACAATCCACGAGACGAAGGAAGGCATGGAATGGAACCCAATGAAGAAGGTGTACTAAACTTGGGAGGATGCTCGGAGGATGATACCGATTCACTCAACGGGTTGTTCCATTGGCAGATGGAGGACTACGAGATGTTCTCACCCTCATGCAATGTATTAAGCATTGAGGAAGAATCAGACAAATTTCCTCCAGAGTACGGGGAATATAACGAAGGAGAGGCTACAGTTGATACCGCACCGGCACACCAGTTTACAGACAAGAATGCCATGAAGTATGAGGAACCATCCGTGAAACCTCTGAATCTCGACATGAAGGCGGAGGAAAAAGTCATTCTCGTAGGGGATGATTGGAATCCAGTTCTGAAAATGGCCGTGTTTAAAATTTTCACCGAATACAAAGATGTGTTTGCATGGACGTACAAGGACTTGAAGGGGGTCCCACCCGAACTATGCGTCCACCGCATCCCATTGATACCTGGTGCAGTACTAGTATGGCAGCGGCCATACCCAATGAACAAGAATTATGCCGCAAAAGTAACGGAGGAAATCGAACGGATGCTGGAGGCTAGAATTATCTTCAGGGTTCAAACGAGTGAATGGGTATCTCCCATTGTGATTTCCCTCAAGAAGGATGGAAACCAGATCCGGATTTGTGTTGACTTTCGGCATTTGAATGCAGTTACTATTAAGGATCCATTCCCCATTCCGTTTATAGATTCTATCCTCGAGGAGGTGGCCGGCCACGAAATCTATTCATTCATGGACGGATTCTTTGGCTACAACCAGATATCAATCGCACAGGAGGATACACTGAAAACAACCTTTGTGGTGGAAGATGGAGTTTATGCCTACAACCAGATGCCGTTCGGTCTGTGCAACGCCCCAGCCACGTTCTAGAGGATAATTCTTCATATCTTCGATAAGATGTCTGTGGGTAATTTCAAGGCCTTCCTGGATGATTGGTCTATCTACAGCGGGGAAGAGACACATCTGAAGGCATTCGGTGAGTGCATGGACAGGTGCCGAAGGGCACGACTCGCACTTAATCCCAAGAAATGCCGATTCATGGTACCTCAAGGAAGGCTATTGGGGCATATAGTGTGCAAAGCAGGACTGAAAACAGACCTTGACAAAGTTCGGGTGATTGTGGAGATGGAACCACCACAAGATGTCACGGGGGTCAAATCTTTTCTGGGACATATTGGCTACCACCGAAGGTTCATAAATTTTTTTTCCTAGATATCTTACCCGTTGGATAACCTTACTAGGAAAGGAGAACCCTATGTATGGGGAATGGCTCAAAAGGAATCTTTTGAGGAATTAAAATCTCGATTGCTGGAGGCACTCATATTGGCCTATCCGGATTGGGATAGAGAGTTCCATGTGCACGTTGATGCCTCCAACTATGCCATAGGTGCGACATTAGCACAAGTTGGGAACCATGGGTTGGATCGCTCGGTCTACTTCATCAGTAGGCTATTCTCAAAAGCGGAAAAGAACTATAGTACGACAGAAAGAGAAGCACTCGGCATGGTCTATGTCGTCCAGAAATTTAGACATTATCTGTTGGCGACACCCTTCACATTTTATGTAGATCACCAAGCTCTAATGTACTTGGTGAATAAACCAATAATCCAAGGATGAGTGAGCCGATGGTTGTTGTTGCTACAGGAATTCACATTTACTATTATAGTACGGTCGGGCAAAAGCCATGTGATTGCAGACCAACTATCGAGAATTAGATTGGGAGAGCAAGCCGACGGGGTGAATAATGATTTTTCGAACGCACATCTATTCCGCATCGTGGTTTTACCAGCTTGGTACACTGGCATTGGTGAATACCTCTCGACATCACAATTCCCTCAAGAAATGCCAGCAGGGGAATGATGCAAACTGGTCCTGAGAAGTAGAACATTCCAACTTATCAATGGGCTTCTCTACAAGATGGGGTCGGACCAAGTACTCCGACGATGCATGATGGAGGAAGAAGTCCCTAGTATTCTGAGGGAAGCACATGAAGGGCGGGCAGGAGGACATATGGGGCCCGATACAACAGCCAGAAAGGTACTACTCGCGGGACTGTGGTGGCCGACGCTACACAATGACGCTAGGGAGTGGGTCGTGAGCTGTGATACATGTTAGCGAGCGGGAAAACCACTGAAGAGGGATTTCATGCCGTTAAACCCCTCAGCTGCTCAAGAGTTATTTGAGAGATGGGGACTTGATTTTGTGGGACCATTGAAAACCAGTAGACCAAGGTGGTGCAGATACATCGTAGTCGCTACAAAGTACCTAACAAAGTGGGTAGAAGCATGGGCCCTACCGGACAACACGGCTGTGAGCACAAGGTTTATCTATGAACAAATCATCACCTGGTACGACATTCCGATCCACCTAACGAGCGACAGGGGATGTCATTTCGTGAACCATGTAGTAAAACTCCTCACAACGGAATTTAGGATTTTTCACTCCCTATCTAGTCCTTACTACCCAAGAGCCAACGGTCAGGCGGAGGCCACAAATAAGATTCTGGTCTTTGTAATCTACAAGTCGTGTGGGGTGGAAAAGGAAGACTGGGAGGAGAAGCTACCGTAGGTCTTATGGGCATACCGAACCACCTACAAAGTAACGACAGGCCAGACACCGTTTCAGTTGATGTATGGTCAGGAAGCTGTAGTCCCAATGGAATTTATGGTGCCGAGCCTCCGAATAGCGATTGATAACAAACTTGGCAATATGGAGAGCCTTCGGGAATTTCTCTACGCTTTAAATAAACTGGATGAAAGGAGGATGATAGCACAATGGGCAACGGACGTGGTCCAACAACACAAAAAACACTGGCATGATAAGCACATCCGTCGGGCAAGGTTCACTCCAGGACAACTCGTTCTAAAGTACAACGGACGAAATGAGATTAAGCCTGGAAAATTTAAAGTCAAGTGGCTAGGCCCCTACAAGGTTCGGGAAGTTGCAGCTAACGAGTCGATCAAGCTATGGACTCTCGATGGACAAGAAATGGTGGAGGCCGTCAATGGGTCAAAATTGAAAATCTATCATGAGAGGAGCGAATGACAAAGGGACCCCAGTATACCATCGGGCTAAAATAAAATTTAAAAAAAAAAGAAGAAAAAAAGAAAAAAAAAAGAGAGGACTGTACGACCGTACGGTAAAAAGGCTCGCAAAACTATATAAGAGAAGCGTCGTACAAAAGGCATGGCATCCACAGTAGCACAGATGCACGGGACCGTATGGCATCAAAAACTTCCACAGCATTTAGGCAATACCGTACGACATTCAAAACCCACGACACAATATCATACGGCAGGGCGAAAAGGAAGTACGACATGTAGAAGACCCCGTATAGTAGCAAAACGACAAGAGCAAACAAGGTAAAGGATGTACGGTCTGTAGACGTGTACAGGTAACACCGTACGACAACGGAACAGTACACTACACGTAGCAGGCCGTACAACAACCAGACAAAACTTAAAAGGGAAGTATGACATTGTACAGAAAACAATTGCGAGAGTTGAAGAACAGTTGCAACTGTACGGAAGACATTGCGAAGGGAGGCAGAGTGTTTTGGTTTTGGTTGCCACGTGACTGTACGGCAAAGGCCTTCAAGCAAACACCACATGATACAAAGCCACTGTATGGTATGCAGAGCATAACATCCGTACGGTAGAAAGGAAGCAATGACATAAATGCACCATACGGCACATAGAGCTGAAAAAGGAAAAACGGGGATAAAAGCACACACGCCCGTACGACTTTCCAGTCAACTTGCTGTACGGAACGAAGAAGAAAACAAAAGAACTTTGTACGGCCAGGGAAACAAAAGCGGGAAGAATTTGAAAAACGGTTGTTGCCGGCAAGAAGGTTCCAGAATCAACATGGGGTCACGCCAGCAATCGAAAGATTGGAGGCAAAAATTGCAAGTCTCAAAACTAGTAAGTAGCAGTAAAGGCACAAGGATTCTGCAGTCTGGAGTCCGCATTGCCGGAAGCATGGATAGTGCAAAGAAGAAAATTCGCCCATGCCTACAGACGCAGATTGAGAAAGATGAGATCACTTGGAAGAATGTCACATTCGAAGGGCTAATTGGGCTCGAGTGCCGGACATGGTGGGAAGAAACTCCCGATACACATTTTCTCAAAGGGCAGTTACGCAGAGCACAAGTGCATTGGGCAATCCAAATGCCCTTGTTTTCTATCAAAGAATACGAAGGCCCTCTTAGGGGCATGATAGATACATTTGATAGGTTTAGCAGGAGCAGCACTTTGAAATATTGTGGGACAGAGATACAGGTTAAATTTTTTGCAGGCGAGATCTCGAGGGTTTTTGGCATACTTGGCACGCACGACAGAAAGATAGACTTGAAGCCCCGAAAAATGTCCCGAGAGGACGAAGAGAAGTACATAAGGTTGGTATTGAGGGATTTGTCTCAGAGAGAGTTTGAGTCCCTAGCAGGAGCCTCTGCAAGGAATCGTGGCATCAAGAGGTCCTTCGTGGCTCCAGGAGAGTGGAGGTGCCTTATGGATATCATCAAAAGCAGGCTGATAGGTGCGAGTAGGGCTTCGGATATTGCCATAGCACATCTCGTTTTTATGAACGGGCTCAGGAATGGTACTATGTACGACTGGGCGTCTATCTTGACGGAGAGGATATTTGAGTTTATGACACTCTAGCATCGGACCTTCTACATGCCTCACTTAGCCATTGGCTTATTCCTGAATGTCACGAGGGAACAGATTCCACTAGATAGGTTGAGGCCAAAGCCAGTTGACATAGCCACAGGAGAGCCTCCCATCTTTCACTGGCGTCATCTTGACATAGGAGGGACATAGGCAGGTTGGAAGAGGAAGCGCTAGGCTCTCTTAGAGTCAGAAGGAGAAAATGCAGACAGCGGCCGAAAGGATACCAGTGCGGACTCTGGGGAGGAGGACAGTGAGAGTGTTGCAGTAGGGGACACAGACACACTCGGTACAGAGATACCTACTCCACCCTTTGAGATTGTACGAGACCAGATTTTGTTCACACCACTAGACACTTCTGCTTCAGTGCTGCCCTCTGTACCAGTGGGTAATACCTTAGACTCGGTTCCGGTACCTCGGTTTGGAGAGTTGAGAGCTCGAGTTGTCATGACACCAACCAGCGAGAGGGCAGTTCCAGCGGTTACAGTGGCTGAAGTAGTAGGATTGGCAGAAGATATGGAAGGGACAACGATGAAGGAAGTAGAGCAGCCTCCACCAGAGAGAGGATCTCAGGTCACTCTAGATGTGGTGGGGATAGAGGCTTTTGTGAGAGTAAGCCCAGGGGTGTTGGAGGAGCCATTGAGGGAACCACCCATGGAGAGAAGGGACACCTCTGTGCTGACTTGGCTAGATCAGTTTAAGATGCCCCCAATAGCAGTGACAGCATCCACCTCTCTTTCACCATCGCACGCAGTGGTAGTTTCTCCGGAGGTAGTAGATCTTGACTCCGTGATATCACTAGGTAGACAGGAGCAAGAGATGGAGATAGAGGAGCTGACCGAGAAATAGGGACAGCAGCACGTGGTCAGTAATGAAGAGCTGCGGGAACTGGCTAGCGGGTCTAGGCCCATGAGGAGTGGGTTAGAGCAGTATTTGGCAGAGGTAGCCACAGGCGCGGAGAGGATCATCACCTCAGCAAAACTCCAGGCTTGCTAAGAGGTCGCACAGGAGTTGGAGCGTCTCTTGACCTTCGTACGGGTGGGCTGTCCGAAGGCTTTTGCAGAGTGTTTTGAGTCGAGGGGATGGCCTACCAACGAGTCCCTTGCCATGTTGGAAGATTGGCTCTGCGGGAGACAGTGGGGGAAAGTAGGCTTCAGACTCTTCTATGGGAGTTGGAACAGGCGTTCCGCAAAGGGTATTTTACTCTCCGGTGTGTTGAGCATGTCTCTTCAGTTCATGAGGCTACAGGGGTGGCAACATAGGCAGCTCGGGAGGAGGTGACTATGCCTGGCAGCAGTAGAGGCAACCTTGGTTAAGGAAACAGAGTCTTGGACAGTGGAATGGAGTAGTATGAAGATTGAGCTAGACACCCTTTGAGCATAGCTGACGACCGAGTGTGCTGAGCGGGTCCTACTCGAAACTCACCTGGGTAGTGCTCTGGAGAGTGTTGATGCAAAGGAAAAAGCAGTACTGGAAGCAGCCGGAATGGTCAGGATGACTATGGAGCTCAAGATGATAGCAAAACGTGATCTGCGAATGCGAACAAATCAGGTGTACGAGTTGCGGGCTCAGGTGGCTTCCCGAACAGTAGCGTCAACGCAATCTTCATCAGGGACGCTTCCTACGCCCCCTCCTGAATAAATTGTTGTAGGCTCAATTTTGCTTCAATTCGATTTTGTAAGTCGTTGGAGCGACTTGTTTTTTTTTTTGGGGGGGATGATGTTGTCGGGATAATTGTATGTACGGGTTGTCATGTAATAAACTATCATGTTACTCTCGGTTGTTAGTAACCGAGAGGTTAGACAGTTATGACGCGATGTTTCGGTCGTGTCCCTTCAAATGTTATATGTATGAACTTATTCTGTGATGAAGACATGATTGTTATGTACGGAAACTCTTATGATTACATCAATATAATAGTCTTTTGTATTACATGCTGAGTATTTAACTGTGTATATGCAATTACTGTCTGTTGCCCCACGAGGGTTAACATCAACTCCATCAACTTGGAAAGTGATAGCACCCTTCCAATAGTAAGAGTGGATGGTTGTTTTCCAAGCTTCCACAGATTCGCCTCTGTCAAAAAAATTATGTACTATTTCTGTCAAATATGCATTCCCTGTTCCATCTTCTGATAATCATCTGGCTCTCACTATGTCGGTATGTGTCAGTGTTAGAGGATGATTATAGACCCTAAACCCTCTTAGTCTCAGTTTTCACCAACAACAACAAGATCTTTTAGTTTACCAATGACAAAGGTTTGCTTCTCACCCATCTGTTGTATTTAATGACACTCATCTCCCTAACCTGTTGGCCAATTCAAAAAGACCCTAAACATTCTTACTCTTAGTTTACACCTGTTGAAGTGCATCTTACGACACTAATAACTTAGATAAATTTCACAAAAAAACTTTATCTCTATTTAAAGATGATTAGATTCTGAAACAGAATTTAATGATCCCAAGGCTCTGAATGTTAGGTCCTCACATACAGGTTAACTTAGTTGGTCATTGTGGGTACTTTTTTATAAAAAAAGAACAAATTTGTGAATATAGGTGGTTTATGCTTATCGGGATTTAGTCATATGCTACACGATCTTGTGATCTAGCTCTTTATTACTGATTTCGGTACTCAGATGTTTGACTTCTCTTTAATTTTATATTTGATGGAAAGAAAATGGAAAAAGGAAAGGTGAGAAAGAGAAGGGTTAGAAATGCTTATCTGGAAATTTAGTAGAATTGACATGCAAACCAACAAGATATCAAATAACTATTATTTGTTTCATCAGAGTGTTGATGTGAGTTTTATGCCACTACAACATGCAGAATCGAATACTTAGTATTCGAGGATGAAACACCAAATGTCCAACTCTCTCTTGAATAAGGATGCTCATATGCTAAACAATGTATTTGGATTGTGTGATCAAATGAGACAACCCCAAGGTTCCTTCTAATTCTAGACTTAACTCAGTTGTAATGATGTGAGTTTTATGCCACTACAACGTGCAGAATCAAATACTTAGTATTCGAGGATGAAACACCAATGTCCATTTCTCTCTTGAATAAGGATGCTCATATGCTAAACAATGTATTTGGATTGTGTGATCAAATGAGACAACCCCAAGATTCCTTCTAATCCTGGACTTAACTCAGTTGTAATGATGTGATATGCTGGTTATCACAAAAGGAATTACACTATTCATTCAATGGATATCAACTACTTCAACTTCTTCTAACTACTTCCAACTAAACAAACTACATAGGAATAAGGGTTTAGAAAGCTATTCTACTCCTAGAATGTAAGAAATTGTGGATGTCTTTGTGACCCTACTAGACTTAGTTTAACCATCAACATCAACCAAGCTAGTGCAATCTCCTAAGGTAGATGTAAGATGTTTAAACTATCACTATTCCATTAACACCATCCATCGATGCATATTGATGTGCAAGCAATAATCAAAGTAAAACCCATAAATATGCCATTCGACCACGCAAGGTGTACTTACAATCAACAAACAGCTAGTGGTTTGGTCTAAGTGAGTTCACCAAAGATTGACGTAGTCAAGGATGGTGGATCCAATTAAGGACAGTCCAACCTTGCAGCCAAACCCCAACACAGTGGAATAACACAACAGGAAAACTAGATCTGAAAGAAAACTGATATCTTTATTCATCAACTAACTAATTACATGCAATTTGTCGGGCTATAAGGCCTTCCCGGTTACGGCCAATTACAAAGCAAGAAACAGTTCTACAAGATCATGTCGGATCCAACACTTCTCTGCTAGCCCAAGTCTGTAACACGACAGGACACTGGTAGCCACTCCAAGAAAGATCTAAACTTGTGCTCGCAATCCACCAAGCAATCCTCTTGTTCCTAAGCTCGTAAGCTACTAATTCTACTACACTTCTTCTACTCTGTCCAGATCTAATCTGTGTCTAGATCTCTACTCCGACTCTCCCTAAACAACTACCCAAACACTCCTTAAATACTAATCATCAGCCACAGGTCAGCTGGAAGAAACAATTAACTCCTAAGCCAAGTCGGCTTCTACTACAAACAAATATTAAATGCAATACAAGTCGGCTCTCAAACAGCCTTACAAATATTAAATTCTCCATGTCGGCCCCAAGATCCACATAGGAGAATGTGACATCATCTACCAACAATAAATACATCAAGTCGGCCCACCAAATCTCCAAGAACTCCAGTCGGTAAGCCACACTACCGAGTGCCAGTAAAACAACCGAGCGATCCAGGTATCACTGAGCGAGCACATCGACCGAGCACCACAAGCATTGCCGAGCACTAGTTCTGTCGAGCGCCAGAAGATTACCAAGCTCCCTTCAATGACCGAGCTCTTCAATGACCTAGCTCCTCGGTCAAAGCTGCAACCGAGAACCAATACCATAACCACCGAGCTCCATCGGTGAAGCCAAATCGACTCCGACCGAGAACTACCACCCAAATAACCGAGTAAAAGCATGTCTTTACTGAGCTCATCCACCTCCTTGACCGAGTGCCAGAAAATCACAAGGAACTGAACAAGAAGCTAGGATGCCACTGCATCAAAGATGCATCCAACATATCTTCCATTTAGCTAAACATTATTTCTAACCAACATGAAATGAAATCCTAATTTGAGTGAGGAAATGTAGAAACCATGCAATACTCCAAAGCAACACAAGTAATCCACCATGGAGACCAACAATGAATTAGCAATTACTTTGATAACATTATGACAACAATCTTCCAAGTCTCTCCTACTCTACTACACCTCTAATCAGTTATAGATAAGAAGGCTTGGCCTTTTATAGTAGCTCAATTACAATGAGTGGCCAAGATCAATTCAAGATCAAGGGCCAAGATTTCTCCAACAATGCCCTAATCCAACTAATAGCTACAAGCATAAAATGTTTGTCCAATTACATGAAGGCACCACCTTGTGTGCCAATAAAAAAATTACAATGCTTTTGAGAGCCAATGAGCAAATAGGTTAGGTAGATATGATGTGGACTCCACATTTACACTTGGCACAATATGATCGACTGATCTTTGACACATGCAAATTTGAATTTTCTGATTGGTTGGAAATGGATAGGCACGACATCAGCATTCTTATCCTACAATCTTTGTTTTAATTCAACCTCTCCTTCAAAATTTGGAAATCTTCTCATTGGCATGACCTTGAATTTGCTTGTACATGAAATCTTGATGTCTCTTTTGGTGCCTAGACCTTGATCTTGCACTTGTTCTTCAACCTCGAACATCATCTTGCTTGTCCTCTCGACGAACCACTTGCAACTTGCTAGTGCATGAAGTCTTCATATTGTACTTTGCCATAGTTCCTCCATGTTCTTGAGCATCTCAGTCCTTCACTTCAGCCTCTTGCAAAACAAGAAAATACTTGTGTTAAATTCACAAAAAAGGTAAGTATAAGCAATATAAAGCATTTCACGTAATCTTAGCATTGTATTCGTATTTGAGCTAATTCATGCCACAACATTAAACAAATCCCAGTTCTACTTGAATTCCTATTTAAAATGTCATTACAGATGTTTATTTGGCTGGTTAAGACCAAAAATCTGGGTGTTTAGGATGAAGTCACCCTAAATTCTGATTCTTGAAGCCAGGTCTGTAATTCACACTTCTTTTAGACTTGAAATTTTGAGTTTGAACCCTTGAATTTGTCCAAAATCTGGTGTTTTTCCAAGTTTGATTTCAAAAAATGCTTTCAGTCTCCCTCCAAACTCAAGCAGCTGATGTGAAATTCGCTGGGTTTCAACTGGATCTGCTCTGCTTATGATTGAACTTCTTGTGATTGTGGTTTGGAATGAGGCGAACTACCTCCCTTATATAGGCAATCATTCCCAAGGGGTGCCATCTCCTGCTTAGGTCGACCTTATTAGGAGAGAAAATAAAATTTTTAATTTTAATTTTAGAATCCTCTAATGCTGCCTGACCTGGCAAATTTATTAAATTATTTGATTTTAATCAAATTGCACCCCTTTGAATTGTGGCCATTGGCAAATTAAATGAAGGGACAAGTCGTGCATAACCTTTTTTTACGATTTTGCAAGGCTTTTTATCAATTATACACATTTTTTCTTTTGAGGTTATACATGGTTTTACGCTGAGTTATACACCACATTGAGCGAGTTATACATTGTTTTTTGCATAGTTATACACCGCTTTTTGCATAGTTGTATGCTGCTTTTTGTATAGTTGTACACCACTTTTTGCATAGTTGTACGACGCTTTTGGCATAGTCATACATGGTTTTCTACATTTAGGGCGAGTTGTACATGGTTTTTGACATGGTTCTACACTGCTTTTTGCATAGTTATACATGGTTTTTTGCATAGTTGGACACCATTTTTAGCATAGTTATACAAGGTTTTTTTCTTTAGCAATCAAGGCCAAGTCTCTTTTTTCAAACTAAGTGTTAACTCATTTTTCGTGCTTAGAGGGTGGAGGATTTATATAAAATTAAAATATAACATTTAAGTATAATTTTCCTTTCTTTTACTTTAAATTATATTTTATATAAATACTGTTAGGATGTTTGAGTGTGGTTTTTAATTCATAGGAGTTATAATGGAGATTTCAGACTTTGGGAGATTCAAAAAAATTTTAGACTTAGCCAAATTTTAGGAATCAACAGGTCTCCATCAATGTTATATTCCACAGCTTTTCTTGACTTTCCAAGATAAATTTGATATTGGAACAAGGATTTTGAAAGGATTCTAATTCATTTCACTACAAATCTCTTGACTTCAATTGCACCTCCTTGACTAGGCTGGCCCAACTCTCACTCATATCCCTGACTGATTTGACTACCCAATGATCCAAAGTTGCTCAAACTCATCTCTAAAACTCGGAGACTTGGAAAATTGCCACTAAGCCATGACTACCTAGGACAACTACTCTACTGCCAAGCCAAATGAGGGGGTTCACATTTGTAATAGGGTAATGGCGTGAAAACTCACAACACAGACCTTGTCAAAATTACACATAAGCAGTGCAAGCTTCAATGAAAATTTCAAAATACAAAAGAATCAACATAAAATGCCCTGAGAATGCTGCAATTTCGTGATATCTGTCATATTAGAAAAGAATGTTCAGGTTACCTGACAATTTTCAAAGTTTTGATAACTTGAATAAACATCTATGCATGCTATTTTACAACAATTACAAATAAAAATCCACTACTGCACAAAAAACCATGAAGTTAACAGTTGTTTACTACAAAATCCCTCAGTTATTAACAATTTTCTCCCCCCTCAAAATGAAAGTTTAGTGGCTCTTTTATAGAGACAAGGTGCCCACAAAAAGTTACAAACCGATGGGTGAGATTCAAAATCTAGAATTTGTGGACAAGATTCAAAAGAAAATGCTAGAGCATATTTTGTTGGAGAATATTGATGTAGGGGCATCCATGGTTGAGGCAAGGGCATTCTTTGTCCTCGGTGGAAGTGCATAAGGAGTTTCTATTTTGGCCGGTGTTGCTCGGTTGCAGCTTTAATCGACGGTCTCGGTTAAGGAAGGATGCTTGGTCGCTGAAGGAACTCGGTAGTCTTTGGCACTTGGTGAAAGTGTTACTCGGTCATGGCTGTAGTGCTTGGTCGATACTGGTGCTCAGTGATGCTTGGCTTGCTCGGTTAATTCACTGGAGCTTGGTAGATCTAACTTATTGACTGAAGTTTTGTGTGATTTGTTGGGCCGACTTGGTACAGTTATTATTTGTATCTTTTGTTGGATTCTCCTAAGTGGATCTGGAGGCCGTTATGCTGAATTAAATGTTTGTAAGGCTAATTAAGAGCCGACCATTTTTGGCATTTAATATTAGTTGTAGTAGAAGCCAACTGGCTTAGGAATTAATTGTTTCTCCTAGCCAACCTGTGGTTGGAGATTTGTATTTAAAGGGGTGATTGGGTAGATGTTTAGGGGCATCAAATAGAGCAGAAGAGGAAGATATATGGCAAAGTAGCCAATGTAGAGAAGCTGGAGTTGGTGAAGTTGTGGAAAAGATCTTGCCTGATCTTGCAGATCAGATTGTTTGTTTGATAGTTTGTAATAGTAGAGCTAGTGGTTGCACACTTGGGAACAAGGAGATTGCTTGGAAGCTTGCTTGCTCAAGTTCAGATCTGCTTTAGGGTTTCCATCAGCTTCTGATTGTCTTTAGAGTTGAACTAGCTGGGATTGTATTGGATCTGTATGTGGATCTTGTACAATTGTTTCTGATTGTAATTGGCCTTAACCCGGAAGGCCTTATAGGGGCATGTTAATGAAAATCAGTGTTAAACAATTATACTTTGTGTTGTGTTGTTGTGTTATCCGCTGTGTAATTCTGAAGCAGCAAGATTTGGACTGTCCTTAACTGGATCCACCATCCCTATGCCTGCGTCAGCTGGTATCAGAGCGAGAGTAGATCTTGTGGAGTAGAACTGATTGACCTAGTGGGGCTGATCTTGTGAAGTTGATCTGGTTGGTGGAGAGATCGTATGATCTTGATTGCAGATCTGTGGCATTGAACTTGTGGAACTGTGCCTAGTTGTCTTTGCAAGGTTGCAGGTTAAGAACTGACTTGTTTACAACTTGGAGATTGTCACAAGGTGGTCGGTGAGGGTTTGCTGCTGAGGGTTTTGCGTATCTTTAAGGATGCCTTTGAGAGGATTGGACCCTAGAGTAATTGTTGATCTCTATGATACTGTGGAATCTAGGATTACAGAGAAGATGAAATCAAATTTCAGATATGAGATGGAATTGATGAAGAATGACATGGTCGTCGAGATCATAAGAGTTGTTACCAATGTATCTCGGAATGTTGGCACTGAAGATGGCTATGAAGAAGCTGCTGAAGACTTTGAACCTATTGGATCTAGTGGTGATGACCGGAGGGAGAGACCTGGCGAAGACAGAACTGCTTGGTTGCCTAGATCTGGAGCTCGGTTAAGTAGTAGTTATCGAATGGAAGTTTCTACTTTTTTTGGTACTTTGAAGCCCGAGAACCTGATTGATTGGATTGGTGAACTTGAAGATTTCTTTGAGCTGGAAGAAATTGAAGATCCTCTTTGGGTGCGATTAGCATAGACAAAGTTGAAAGGACATGCTGCTCTTTGGTGGAAAGAACTACAAAGAGATAGAGAAGATGAAGTTGAAATGAAGATCAATCGGTGGAGATTGATGGTGACTAAGTTGAAAGCTAAGTTCATACCTGTGACTATGAGCTTGACTTGTTTAAGAAGTTGTAGAATTTGAAACAGAAGGATCTGTCTGTTGAAGATTATACCGAGGAGTTCTACAAACTTACTATTCGGTCTGGACAACGGGAGCTTGGTAAGGAAAAGGTAGCTCGGTATGTAAATGGTTTGAAATTCAATATTCAGGATGAGCTTGGTATGCTGAGGATTGAATCAGTTGAGGATGCTTATCAATATGCTTTGAAGGCAAAAGATAAGTTGAAGAGGAAACAAAATAGTAACTCCTGAGGAAAGGAGAAGATTGATCACTCGGTGAAGGATAAACCGACTGATGCAAAAGATGAACCGAAACCTGTGGAACCGAAGAAGAAGACAGGGAAGGTTATCTTTAAGGGCATTTGTTACAACTGTGGAGGTGAAGGCCATCGTTCTTTTGAGTGTACTCAACAGAAGAAGGTTGACCGACGAATTGCTGTGGTGAATGAGGAAGTACAAAATGAACTTGAATCAGAGAATCTGCTGCTTCGGCAAACATTGCTCAGTACAAAGGAGGAACCTTGTCAGAGGAGCAACTTGTTTAGGACCCGATGCAAATCTAGAGGTAAACTCTGTAATGTTATTTTTGATAGTGGTAGTACTGATAACCTTGTTGCTGAAGACATGGTTTAGAACCTTGGTTTGAATAGAATGAAACACCCACATCCTTATAGGATTGGTTGGTTGCAAGATGATCATGCTTTGGAAGTCAGAGAACAATGCTTCATTGATGTTCAGATTGGCCAGTATAAGGATCTTGTGTTGTGTGACATTGTGGAGATGAATAGTTGTCATATATTGCTTGGTAGACCTTGGCAATTTGATTGCAGAGCTATGTATGATTGTGTGAAGAATGTGTTTACTGTTGAGAAGGATGACAGGAAGTTTTCACTGATGCCTTTGATGGATACAATGCTCGGTAGGCGAAGTTTGAGTATCGGTACCTGAGTTGAGTTGGCAAATCTTGAGAAAATGAATGATCAGTTTTGGAAACCGACCTGTGCATTGTCCAGAAAAGACTTGAAGAGAAAGAGGAAACTGAAGTGGAAGAGTGTGCAAGCTGAAAAGGTGGAGGACTTGTATGTGAAGAACTAGTTTGGGGTTTATGTGCTGAACCTTGGAAGATGTTCTTCTCACATATGAACATCTTTTGGAACCTAGGGTGTCTAATGCAGGGGCATTCTTTGTCCTCGGTGGAACTGCATAAGGAGTTTGTATTTTGGCCGGTGTTGCTCGGTTGCAGCTTTAACCAACGGTCTCGGTTAAGGAAGGAAGCTTGGTCACTGAAGGAACTCGGTAGTCTCTGGCACTCCGTGAAAGTGTTACTCGGTCATGCCTGCGGTGCTCGGTTGACACTAGTGCTCGGCGATGCTTGGCTTGCTCGGTTAATTCACTGGTGCTCTGTAGATCTGACTTACCAACTGGAGTTCTATGTGATTTGTTGGGCCGACTTGGTACAGTTATTGTTTGTATCTTTTGTTGGATTCTCCTAAGTGGATTTGGAGGCCGACATGCTAAATTCAATGTTTGTAAGGCTAATTGAGAGCCGACCATTTTTGGCATTTAATATTGGTTGTAGTAGAAGCTGACTGGCTTAGGAATTAATTGTTTCTCCTAGCCGACCTATGGTTGGAGATTTGTATTTAAAGGGGTGATTGGGTAGATGTTTAGGGGCATCAGATAGAGCAGAAGAGGAAGATCCATGGCAAAGTAGCCAATCTAGAGAAGCTGGAGTTGGTGAAGTTGTGGAAAAGATCTTGCTTGATCTTGTAGATCAGATTGTTTGTCTGATAGTTTGTAATAGCAAAGCTAGTGGTTGCACACTTGGGAACAAGGAGATTGCTCGGAGGCTTGCGAGCTCAAGTTCAGATCTGCCTTAGGGTTTCCATCAGCTTCTGATTGTCTTTAGAGTTGAACTAGCTGGGATTGTATTGGATCTGTATGTGGATCTTGCAGAATTGTTTCCGACTGTAATTGGCCCTAACCCGGAAGGCCTTACAGCTGGGCATGTTAATGAAAATTAGTGTTAAACAATTATACTTGGTGTTGTGCTGTGTTATTTGCTGTGTAATTCTGAAGTAGCAAGGTTTGGACTGTCCTTAATTGGATCCACCATCCCTTTGCTTGCGTCAAATATTTTGATGCTTGGTTATATTTTGTGCAAATATCCATTTGGTTGATGCAACTGGAGCTTGGGATGTTGCATTTCTTCTTCGTCATCCATTTCTACTATAATACTTTGCTCTTGTTCTGCTTCTCTTCTTGTGTAATCTCCATAAGCATGTAATGCTCCCTTCCTAGTCCACTTTCAAATTCACCTTAAAAATCACAATGGGAATAATCAATAAACTAGTGTTAGGGTTACAACTTACCAAGCAAAATATCTCCTCAAATTGTGCAATCGTGGATTTGCACCCTACAATTGTAAGATAAGAAATACCATATATGTACACACACACAAATAACCATTAATAGGGTTAGTCCAGAACGCATGAGATTCATAGCATATCTATAGCGTCATTGCAAATACAATAGAGAAGAATAACAATAGGTTCGTGGAAGCCATTGCACTCTTGGCCCTAGTGGCAGGCAACATGGACATCTATGTGAGGTCCCTACCTAGTGGGGTGCTTGTATCTGCTTTCCCCATCAATGCTTCATCTTCTAAGACTTAGTAGCCTTCATTATAGAGTCAGAGAGAAGGTTGTAATAGAGAGAAGGTTGTAATGGAGGATCCTTGATTCTCCTATCTAAGCCCAAGAGCAGAACTTTACACCTCTTGGCCCCGGTGGTAGGCAACATGGACATCCATATGGGGTCCCTACCTAGATGGAATCCTTATGGTTCCTCTTCCCCTTACACCTTCCTTCTATAACAATGGAAGTTCACAAATAGATTATTTGATATATGCATTCTATATCAAATCATAAATAAAGTTAATTGATTGACAAATAATGTATAGGCATCATGATATTACCACAAGAAAGTTGTTCAGATAGTTAGAAGGTTACAACAGGCCTTAGCCAGATTCATGAGAATCTGATCTGATTGTAACTCTTTTATTTACGATGATCCTTGGATCTGCTTATTGTCTTCTATTTGCTGTCCTTAGCTGATATCTCTGAAGATATATTCTTAATGCTTGCTGATGACTTGTCAATTTGATTTATGTATAATAATGAATGTTGATTGTATTCCTTTTTTTCCCTTATGTTCGATACTCTTCAACAACTAAATGATTGCTGATATATGTATCCTTTAGGACAGGCAAAGGACACATCCTTTCTTGTGGTCATGACCTTTCTGAAGAGGTGCCTATTTATAGTTTAATTCCTTAATTAATTGGCTTCAGTGATAATCAACTTCTCCAAGTGATTAGCGATTATATTTCTTAATTTTGAATAGCGATCATGTTCTTAGTGAAAGTGGCGATTATACATCAAAGAAAATCATAACTACTGTAGAATAACATACTTTCTCAGAAATGATAGTCAAATTACATAAGGAGTCGCCATCGTATGTTGTTCTTGTATCAGTTTGTAGGTATGCTAAGAATAACAATCATCAGTGGAGTTTCTTGGCTATAGAATCAATAGAGCTGTACCTCAGTAGAATACAAAAACAGTGCATCTCATTCTTCCATGGAGACTAATAAGTGATCAGATGGTATCCAAACCTGATATTTGTAAGCTCCAATATTCAGTTACAAGTTGCTCTGAAACACACACTTGACTTCTCTGGTTCACAGATCCGTGAAATCCAGAGTATTGCTGTTCAATAGTTGTTCCTTCCTTGAATCAATTACTGCCAGATTCCCACACATCTCCAAGGATTCATTAAGAGAACGACAATATATATTATTTGCGTCAGACTTCACATATATTTCCAACCAGCCCCGATAGTAGTCATGACACAAACTATTGTGCTATTTTCCTTGCTATTGTCCAATATAAACATGGATATAATATATGCGCTATCCTTTGTTTGTCATGGTCCGCAGTTCTTGAAGAAAGTCACAATAATTAGTGGAGACCCCTTTTGCGCTATCTTTATTCCTGCGAACGGTCTTATACTCTGTGCCACTGAAAAATATACCCCCACTTTTCACATGAATTCTCCTCCCTTGATATCTTATGTTGAGGGAGTCACAACTCTTCTTTCTTGACCTTTCATTAATCTTAATTAACTTGTAATTATATTATATTATTTATTTATATATTTTATTTTTATTATTATTGATTGTTAAAATCCCATTTCAGAAAGAAGATATTATAGTCCACCTTTCCCAAAATTGCTTGTCCTCAAGCAATGAATGAATGAACTAATTCATAATCCACCTTCGTTGCACTACTCTGACATTATCCTATATGTTTCTCCCTCGCTTTTAACTGATAGTTGGAACTTAGACAAGGATCAAGGTTACTTTGCAACAATGCCGATTGTATTCACAGGAGCTAATCATAGACATCTCTTTGTGTTAACACAAGAACTTAACATATAGTAGGATGAGGATTAGAAGCATGGCACACTCCTTGGTTGTGAGGTTCTTCTCTAGTTCCAACCAGACTTCTTTTCTTTCATATTGGTGGCATTAGAATTTGTTCCTGAAGCAATCTCTAATGTACAATGCTTGTTTATATATGTTACAATAGTTTATCAAGACCAAGAATCACCTTCGTTCAAATATGAAACAATCTTAGTTTATGAATCAATCTTGTATGTCAACTATTGTTGTTTCTAGGCCATTCACTCAGTCTAATGAAGGAATAGTTAACAGTATGGCTTGTGAGCGTTGACCCTTTATATCATATTAGGGTTACTTAGGTTTTTGACAATTTGATTTGTCACTCAGTAGTCTTAATGTCTTTTATTTGTGAAATTTCAGACAACTCAACGTTTTATACACTTAATGGTGAACTAGAGAGGGATGCCATATGTATGTACTCAAGTCTCTTAATAGTTAAAGACATTTGATTTGATTTTATTTCATTAAATATATTTTATGCATGGTTTCTAAGCATTTCTATGAAATGATAAATGTGAAAAATCATATTAGAATTAAATTAATTATAAATTTTTTTATTAATATTTGTACAAATTTAAAAAATTCATATTTTTATAGAAATCTAATTTTTTATTTTTCACCTTTAAATTCTAATTATAATTTCCTATCGGGTTATCCTTGCTTAAGTGCAAGTGGTTAGAGGAAAAAGCGTATTATTATTATTATTTAGATCTATGAGGCCCAATGAAAAAGCGTAGGGGAAAATGTTTTGTAGTCTTCTTGATCCTTTAAAACTTTCGTCACCGAAACCATGATTGTATATCAGCTATGGGACTACCAAGGACAGGAAGATAAGCGCAGGTTATCTATGCCACTTACACCTGACTTTTGCCCTCTACTTTGAGTTGGTTAATGGGTTCTATTTTTGATCTAAGATTAATTGTTGTAACTGGAAGGTTTAGCATTGCTCTCTGGTAGGATCTATAAATTGATTCTTTTTAAATTTATCAGATTTTCACAGTCCATACTAATTCTTTTTGGTCGAGATCTGCTTGTCTTGTAAGATTTGTGGGTAGTTCTCTCTATACTTTGGATGTGATTGTTGGGATAATAATTAATTCCCAATCAACAAAAAGCAGAATGCAGCTAAATAGCTGAACCCAAATTCTACTCTTGTCAAAGCAAAAAAGAATCCCGATGACACGGAAGGGAATAAGAAGTAAATCAATGGCTAGCCCAAAACTAGTATTTTTTTTGGGTTTCTGGTGATGGCTGCAATCTTCATTTACTTGTACTCCCAGCCAAAATTGCAACTCTTTTTGCCCCGAAAAGGAAACCCAAATGCATCCCAGAGAATACTAGTACATTCAAAGCCTAAAATTGACAGAGATGGATTAAGCAAGAATTTCAGATTGGTAATTAAAGTTCTGGCTTACAATAGATTGGAATCAGTGTCCAGATGCTTAGAGTCCCTGGCCAAGGCTGATTATGATAAAGACAGAGTGAAGCTTCACATTTTCGTTGACCACTTTGGGATTGAAGAGCAGGGTAAAAGTGCAGTGCCAATGGATGTTGATAGTAAGCTCAATAATGCTCACCAGATTTTACAGTATGTTGATAGTTTTGATTGGGAACATGGTGAAAAAGAAATTCATTACAGAACTCGTAATGCTGGACTACAGGCTCAATGGTTGGAGGCTTGGTGGCCATCCTCCGATGACGAGTTTGCATTTGTTGTGGAGGATGATATGGTCTTGTCTCCACTGTTCTACATATATTTGAGAGCTCTTATTGCAACTTATTATTAAAAGCCAGAGAACTTTAGTCCCATGATTTATGGAGTCTCTCTTCAGCGACCCAGATTTGTTGGAGGTAAGTCTCTGATTAGTAGAGAAATGGAATTGTAATCTATTAATGAGTTGTATGTTTACTTGTATAATTCATGCGTTGGAGTTGCTTGTACAATGTAGGATTGACTTAAGTTCTCTAAGATGATAAGAACACTAGGATTATTTTTACTTGCACCAGGTTTAGAAATGGCTACTTGAAAACTCCAGAATCTTGATTATCAGAAATACGAGGGGAAGAAAGTTTAGGTATTTCTTTGAAGAAAAACCAGTAAAGGAAATACAACAGGAAATGTTCAGAAGCAGCAATAGAAGCGTTAGCAAAAAAAACAAAAAACAAAATATCAAAGTCATAATTAGTTTCCCCGTACAAGTTGCAGGAAACAATATTAGAAATCCCGTCTGATTATCAGAACTGTTTTTGGGTACAATTTCAGAGTTCCCATAAGCTTGAGGTGAAGTTTTCAGAAGTTTCCAAAATTGCTGAAGCATTGACAAGATGGCTGTTATTACTAACCGGTTTCTGAGGTGGGGGGGGCGGGCGGGGGTGAATCAGCAAACGCTATTTCTATACCTTTAAAACTTTAACAGACAAAGTACTTTAACAACAAGTAATTGATATAGAAATATAAAGGTAAATGCACAGATCAACACCAAAATTTGTATGTGGAAACCCTCGGTTAGAAGGAAAAAACCACGGCAAGGCAGAGCTCACAACTTCACTACTGTAGAATGAAGGTGCCCTGTTAGGAGCTTACAAAGCACAAATTAATGTGCTACTCGGTAAAGGGATTTACAAAAGATCGGTTAAGATCTTTAAACCCTGTTAAGAGTCACCTTGTTACAGGACTTCGAACATCAACAAAGATGTTACCCTGTTAGGGGATTTATACAATGAACTGATTAGGTCCACCCTGATAAAGGGATTTCAATTTGCTTTCACTATTTATAAAAGCAATGATCTATAATGACACTGATTGTCTGATAAGATCCTATCTGTAGATCCTTCGCTGGTTTGCTTGGCTGTTGATCTCTGTTCTTTTTCACTTTTGCAACTGTAATGCCCTTTCTTAGAAGATATTTTCTCCTCTGCTCTATGCAACTACCAACAATCAACAACAACACATCTTTCGTCCTAAGTCCTATATTTATTCTGACTCATGGATCTGCTAGGGTACAAATCCATAAATCAAGCAACACATAAAGCTATGCGACCTGATCTGGAGTTTACCTTGAGATCATCTATAGGAATAAAGCTAACTCCTGTTAAAAAGCTAACTCCACTCTGAAAGGTGGATGTCCCATATAGTCAGGTTGTAACTCAAACTGCTCCGCTGAATCCGGTGCGGATTTCTATGTAGTTGAGACTGGTGTAATGTGACCGGTGTATGTTATGATAGTAGACCGGTATATACTTATCTTTAGTAAACAGATAGTCAACCGGTGAATTGCCTTTACCTCTCCTACTGGTGTACACACACACTTCCTTGTCTACCGGTATCTCTTAAGTAAAGTGAGTGACCGGTGAACCTTTACCGGTGAGCGGTATGATAAACACTAATGACAACTAATATTTCTAACAATCTTCCCCTTTGTCATTGGTGGCAAAACCATACAAAACTATACTCACTTATTTCTGTAGACTGCTTCCCCTGCCTAAGTGTCCCTTTTGTTCTTTCCTGAACCCTTTTTCTGTTCCACTTCCTTTGCTTTCTGCTTCATTTGTTTGGCTGTCATTATCTTCCCCTTTTTGCCTCCAGAGGACAAAGGGTTTAAATTGGCATTTTGGAAAAGATGTCTTTGTAGAGGACTTTTGCAAATGGAAGAAAAGTATGCCACTGACCGATTACATGTTCTAATTTTGATTGAGCTGCTTGTAGAGAGACAATGATATTCTCCATGTCTTCAATAGTCTTATGTGCGGGTTCATTGATGAGGTTCTCAGCATCCTTGGCAGATTTTTGCATCAGGTCTAGTGTAGGAGCTAGATGCAATTGAAATCCAATGATATCTTGGATTCGTTTAGTTTGTTCATCAGAGGTTTTTCTTAGAATGAGAGTGAGACTTGTCATTTCTCTGTTGAAGCTCGTTGCAGACTTCTTTTTGATGTCATATTGAGAAGATAGAGTCTTTATGTCTTCTGTAGCCTTTGTTGACTTTTCAATTAGATCTTGCATGAATGTATGAAAATTTGAAGTAGTGATCAACAAATTATTGCCAACTTGTAATTGTTGATGAAGAATATTTAACAAGTTTGATACTGTTACCTTTGATTTTGTAATCAGTTTATTGAGATTTTCAATTCCCTTCTTCTCATAATGATCAATTGCTATAGTTTCTGGATCGGTCAGATCATCACCAACTGCTGTTGCCAATATTTCCAGCTGATCAATGACCGGTTCATCTTCATCGATGTCAGCATCCGGTACAAAGTTGGATAGGATGTCCTTTACTTTGGTCAGAACCATATCTTGCTTTCTTTTAGTGAGCCCCTTCAGCTGCTTTGTGGACATCTTGCTGATGTCTACCACAGTATTGGTGACCTTTCTTCTTTTGTCTTCTTTCTCCTTGACAGTTGATAACTTTCTCTTAGATGAGGAGGAGCTTGGAACATCTGATATCTCTTTTTGTTGTTGTTCCTTTTCAAGTTGAGCTTGCTCGGTTGGTACAGGAATTTCTTGTTCTTGTTCCTTGATTTCTTCATCTCTTTGTAAGCTATCCGCTTCTAGTCTTGTTTGTTGATGTGAATCTTCCCGTTTCTGTTGCACCTCTACTTCAGCCATCGCATCTTCCTTTTGGTGCAAGTGCACTTCTGGTGGGACTTTTCTTTGTTGCTGTTCGTCAGTCGTAAGAAGATCACCTAAAGTAATTCCTTGATCACCTTCAAGGGATAAGTCAGTTGGGACATCAAAAGACTTCTCCAAAATGAAGGGTTTATGAGAAGTGGCCATTTCTGTGGGATCATCCTGTTCACAGGTGAGTGGATTTTGTGTTGTGGTGAATTAAGCAGGTGGTTTACTTAATATTGTTGTTTGATTTTGAGGATTTGTTGATCCAAGAGCATTGAAGTCATATTGCTGCCAGAAGTCTAAGGTTTCTTTGAAGACTTCATTCTCATATCCATTAAGAATCTTGGCAACTTTGTAATTTGTATCCAGGTTCATAGATGCTTCATTTAATAGAAATTTTATGCTTTTGTCACTTAGATCGAGTCTAGCTTTTACCAGTGCTTCTCTATTGATTTTTGAATTTATTTCTAGACCGGTTCTCCATTTTGTTTGAAGCTTATTATTCAACTCTGGAGGAAATTTGCCCCTATAGTCTCTAGGAGTTTTGATGAAATCTAGTAGACTTTCAACAAGAGCTTTTTCAATTTCCTGTTTGTCTTCCTCAGCTAAGACACAATACCATTTGGCTGCATTATCTATTTCTCCAAAATTTGTAATTTCAGATACAATATCATTGACAGACATTATGCGAGCCTTACCTTTTTCTGGAGAGACTAAAAGTGTTGGATTGGTTGGTTCATCACATATGTCAACAATGATTGGTTTCTCTGCTTTGAGTACACTTTTTCCTTTTCCAGTGTCAGGAACTGTAGATCTTTGGCGTGCTTCTTCTGCTTGTTGCTGAGTCTGGAGAAGCTTGGTCCAGGTAGACACACCTTGATGAACTTTATCTACTTCTCCGATAAGTACTTGACCGATCCTCCTCTTTGTCAGAAAACTTTGCTTGTGAAGATCGGCTTGTTGAGTAGCCTCCTCCAAAGTGAGGTGATGCTGCACTTCCAACAGAGCTCGTATACGAAGCTCTTTTTCCTTATCCGTTGAGGCTTCCCACCTGGCTTTAAGTATCTCATACAAGTCTTTTGATACAATGTTTTGAATCTCAAAAGGAGAGAGATTAAACTTGTTCATGCAGTAAACTAAGCCTTCTTCAATCTTTCTTTGTCTTCGTCATTGCTTAAGTCATACCTTCTAGCCACTTGTCCTAGCCTTCCTGTATTCTTTATTTCTTCTACAAATTCATTAATATTTTGACGCTTTGGTCTTACTTCAGGCTCTTTTACCGGTTTCTTCTTCGGTGTAGGCATTCTTTTTACATACACGTTCTTTATTGGTCCCCCTTTCAGATTTTTCTCTATTTCCTCATATGTTCCAAACGGTTGAGCAGAAAGATCCAGGTGAGCTTTCTGCAGGGCCTCAACATATGCCTTTGCAGTCTGTGCGGTGATCTCATAACCAAGCTCCGGTACATACTCATTTCTTGGTTTTACTGCTCGAATAATGCAAAAATCGGTTGATACAAGAAAACATAGATCTTCTTTGTACTGTTCGACAATAGTTGACGAAATTCTTTGTTTGGCAAGCATTTTTAGTTGAAAGACTTTGAAATGATCGGTCATTGCCTTGCCTAGTTGGTCTCCCAATTGGTTAGCCATATCACTAATTTGCATCATGGTCGGTCGATCTGCCATCCATGTCACTTTTCCTATTCCAGGGAAGAAATTAGAATAGTAGAAATAGAGACACATCAAAAGTGTGCCAAATTTCAGTGATTTCTTTTTGACAATGCCTAGCTTCTTCATATTCTCAAAAATTTGTCCTTTTAGCATTCCGCACATATCATATTGTGCATTGTCATGTATTATTCTGTGAGCCGCATGTATGCCTCCACCCGATATGCTATTTAGGTTACTGGATTGATATATTTTGTAGCCTATTACAGCGGATGCGAACCGAACTAATGGATTTTCAATATCAGTTACAGTCATCAACTGTTTGTCAGATTTTGATTTAGTCAGTTTGGCCACCACTGTATTTGGTATGGTTCTCAGAGTTAGGGCTTTCCCTTGATTGTTGAACCCTGTTACACTATGAAGATCATCCTTCGTGATCGGAGTGTAGATTCCTTTCATGAGCCAGAATCCTGGTTTGTGCACTCGATTGACTACCATTCGAATCCATTCTGGTCTGAAGATGGTTGGATATGAGACTCCATTGATGATTCCAGATGATACTAGTTTTGTGTAACCATTAGGATAATTTCCATCTTTGCATAGCGAGAGATACTTTCTTTGTATGTATGTCTCACCCAATTTTTCTTGTTTTGCATGGATGAACGCAGTTACGTCTTTTGTCAGGAGTACTCCATTAGGAATTGATGAGAGCGCTCCTGCCATGTCATTCTCCCTGTTCTGATTTGTCACAATATCATATGGAGGACGATCAGCTTGATTTGCTGGAACCAACTTTGTGACGTAAGATGAAGACACCATAACTCTTGATTGGTTACTAAAGAGATGAATGATAGGTCTCTCAGACAATCTCGCTCAATGATCAATTCGCAAGAATATTACGCAAGCAAGAAATAGACAGACACAAAATCGTAAGATAAAGGTAAATGAATAATACATCTTTGCTTTTTATAGAGTTAGGTCATAATGATAATTACCAAACGGTAACTATGGTTAAACGGCCACAACATTAAATGCCTTACCTAACTTTTCTTGCCGCTTTTGCTAATTGGTAGTCCAATATTTTCGGTTAAGCATGCCCCGGTTGATCACCTTATACCTTTCAAGTTTGAACTGTAGACTGAGTGAGATTAAGACTCACCTGTTCTATTGGGAACTGTAGTTACCCTCCCGGTTCCCCCTAAGCCCTCTTGGCTTAGTTTGCTGAGGAGATATCACCTTCCGCAGATGATGATATTTCCTCTGTCTTTTCCTCAGTTGAACCTTTTGACTCCTTTTTGAACCAAATTTGTTTGACTGTTCTTCCAGTCTTTTCTTCCTTATTGATCTTTTCTTTAGAGGATGAGATCTTCTTCATCGGTTTGCCAGATTCTTTTCTTTTGTAAGACGACCGGTTCTTGCAGTTCTTGGCTAGATATCCGACTTTGTTGCAGTGAAAGCAAACTATGTTAGTCGTTTTCCATGAGCAAATGTTACTATGCATCCCATAGTTTGAACAATTGGTTGTGTTCAGGTTCTTGTTTTTCTTGGTGAATACCAGTCTCGGGGATCTAAATGCCATTGTCTTGGATCTGCATTCTTTAGCCTTGTGTCCAAACTTGTTGCATGCATAACAGTAGCCTTTGAAGCTTCCCCTGCTTCCTTTGGTCACTGGTGTGGAACTAGGCAAGTATTTATTGGTCTCGTTCCCATATTTGCAACAGTTATTGCAGTAGCTGTTGTTTGACTTTTTCGGTGCATTACTGCAGTTATTTGTTCTTTGCCCTGGTTTCCTACCATGATTGTAAGAGGTGTTAGAGGTCTTCTTTCGTTTTTGTCCTAGCGACTTCTTCTTGTTCTGTCTGATTTTTTTGCTCCAGAAGTCTCACCAGTTTCTTTGGTGTCATTACTGGTGAATCCAAGACCAGTGTGATCTTTGTGCTTTCTTTGAGCTTGGAGTTGCTCATCAAGTTTGACCAAGCTTTCATTGTATCTTCTTAGGGTTTCGTTCCTTTCTTCAAGAACTTTTTTTTGTTCTTTGAGTTGATACACCTCAATAGTCAGTCTCTTGCATGCATCATCCCTATCCTGCCAATGCTTGTGCATATTGGCATTTTCTTGAGTGACAATTAGCATGTCTTCTTGGAATTGCAACATGATGACTTCATTTGCCCTTACAGCTTCCTCTACCCGGTTTCTTGCTTTTTCAGAGGCTGTTAACGACTTGATTGCTATGTTTTTCTCATCTTTAGTTTTCTTTTTCTTTTCGATTAGTTCAGTCATCCTTAGGGCATTCTCTTCTTGCTCCCTTTTGAAAGTAGCAATCTAATCTGCTTGGATCTTGTTCTTTTCCATAAGTTCAGAGACAACTTCTTCGGCTTCCTCAGATCCGCTTAAACTGGAGAGCTCGTCAATAATTTCATTGCTCTCACTGAGCTGTATCGACAGTTCCTTTCTTTTCGCAAGGGATCTTCTTAGTCTACTCTCTAGAGAGGCAATGATGTCGTTGGCTTTTTCTAGTTGTTTTCTGATACCGGTAACCCTCCATGATCTTTCTCTCAAGTGGTTAAGCTTTATCTATGAGAGCCCGGGCTCTGATACCAATTGTTATTACTAACTGGTTTCTGAGGGGGGGGGGGGGTTGAATCAGCAAACGCTATTTCTATACCTTTAAAACTTTAACAGACAAAGTACTTTAACAACAATTAATTGATACAGAAATATAAAGGTAAATGCACAGATCAACACCAAAATTTGTACGTGGAAACCCTCGGTCAGAAGGAAAAAACCACGGTGAGGCAGAGCTCACAACTTCACTACTGTAGAATGAAGGTTCCCTGTTAGGAGCTTACAAAGTACAGATTAATGTGCTACCCGGTAAAGGGATTTTACAGAAGATTGGTTAAGATTTTTAAACCCTGTTAAGAGTCGCTTTGTTACAGGACTTTGAACATCAACAAAGATGTTACCTTGTTAGGGGATTTATACAATGAACCGATTAGGTCCACCCTGATAAAGGGATTTCAATTTGCTTTCACTATTTATAAAAGCAATGATCTATAATGACACTAATTGTCTGATAAGATCCTATCTGTAGATCCTTCGCTAGTTTGCCTGGCTGTTGATCTCTGTTCTTTTTCACTTTTGCAACTGTAATGCCCATTCTCAGAAGATATTTACTCCTCTGCTCTATGCAACCACCAACAATCAACAACAACACATCTTTCGTGCTAAGTCCTATATTTTTTCTGACTCATGGAACTGCCAGGGTGTAAATCCATAAATCAAGCAACACATAAAGCTATGCGACCTGATCTGGAGTTTACCTTGAGATCATCCGTAGGAATAAAGCTAACTCCTATTAAAAAGCTAACTCCACTATGACCAGTGGATGTCCCGTATAGTCAGGTTGTAACTCAAACTGCTCCGTTGAATTCAGTGCGGATTTCTATGTAGTTGAGACTGGTGTAATGTGATTGGTGTATGCTATGATAGTAGACCGGTATATACTTATCTTAAGTAAACATATAGTCAACCGGTGAATTGCCTTTACCTATCCTACAGGTGTACACACACACTTCCTTGTCGACTGGTATCTCTTAAGTAAAGTGAGTGACCGGTGAACCTCTACTGGTGAGTGGTATGATAAACACTAATGGCAACTAATATTTCTAACAATGGCAGACTAAGTACCCGGTTTCCCAGAAATGTTTAATTGATTCCTAGGAACATTGCAATAAAACAGGGTAACAAGAGCATGGAGAAAAATTAGCTTTTAATAAATACTTTAACCGACAAGAGTATTCCGAAGCAAGATTTAGCCTTCATTTTTCTAGGCATGTCATTTTTTGATAAGTAATGGTGGAAAAGCAAGGGTCGCTTGCGCTCTGGACGAAGATCATCTGAACCAAATTTTTTTGATCGGTAAACTGTGGGATTAGGGGCACTCCCAATATAGAACAAATAAAAGAATAACGAGTGCTTTAGACCCATGTATGGGGAGCACAAAGAAAAAAAAGCACACTAAAAAACCTAGAGGGGCTTCAGAAACCAAAATTGAGCTCAGAAAGCAAAGAAGACAACATAGGAAACTAAGCTACTGAGTTCGCAACTAAACCATCCACCAGGCAAGAGCATCTCATCTAGCCTTTTTGGCTAACCCCTTCCTCATGCTCCCAGTGAGGAGGCCATCCAATGTCCACCAAGACCCATCCTCAACTGCTTTGCAGCCTTCAATATGGAG
This sequence comes from Chamaecyparis obtusa, assembly GCA_027943335.1. Classification (NCBI taxonomy): domain Eukaryota; kingdom Viridiplantae; phylum Streptophyta; class Pinopsida; order Cupressales; family Cupressaceae; genus Chamaecyparis; species Chamaecyparis obtusa. Next base: position 45,866 of record BSBK01002873.1, on the reverse strand, counting down.
CTTCTTGTAATGTCCCTTTCTTGGATCACCTTATATTTTACCTAAACTCACAAATCCAAAACAAAACAAAGAGTAAAATATAGTTAGACATATAACACATCCAAGAATAAGATGAGATAAGCCTCTTTTGGAAACCTGCAACCAAAGTAGATAATAATGTAAATATAACTCATGGGATACTTGCAATTCTAGGATTAAGAAATATATATCAATCTACACAACAAATCTCAATGATTATGTGGGAGTTCAACCATAATGAGGGCTGTGATGGGAGAAATGATGAGGTGCCCGAAGTATCCTCTACTTGGCCCAGCAGCAGGACCTTATCATCTTTGGCCTCATGATCCTTAACCATCTTTATGAGGTGATGTACGTAGTGAAGTCTATATGCCATTCTCCTCCATCATGTCAACCTCTTACCTCTTATGAATGAGGATCCCTTTTGGTTCACTTCGACAATTGATTAATGTGGGGTTGATAGGGGTGGCTGCAATAGGGTGCCCTTAAAATGACCCTCAACCCTAGGCCCAAGAGCAGGACCTCATCCTCCTTGGCCTCATGGTCCTTAACCATCTTTATGAGGTGTCATACCTAGTGAGGTATCTTTCACCATCACCCCTCCTTGTTCTCCCTTCCTTCGACATGATTGGTTACTATTTATGGATGCAATGTCACAATTATAGATATATCTGAAGTCTGATTTCTTTATATCAGATGACTCTCTTAGATCAATTTCCTTGATTGCTTCTTTATATCAGATTAACCTTCTATTGATCTTTGCTGCAAATTGCAATTATAATATCAAGCTCCTGTACTTCTGGGTATAACTGCCTTGCTTCAGATATTATTTTGTTCAATCTTCCCTTGAATGCTTAATCTTTGATACTTTTATCCTACCCTTGTGGTGCAAGAGTCCTGTCTCCTCTTCAGTGAATGGACACTAGAAAGCAATGACATCTCCTAATTAATATTTTAATTGCACCCTTTGAGGATCGGATGACATCTTTAATTGAGAGCTGCCTTTACCGGGTATAGTTGCTGTTCTTATAATGAATTCCTGCTTTTTACCATAAACTCCTGATTTCTGCCAGAGTTATTAATGGAGATTGCTTTCTCTTAATTTATGATGATCACTGCTTCTTGCCTTAATTGCTGTTTCTGTCTTTGACATATCTCTGTTATGTCTGCTCTTACCATTTAGAATATTTTTTTCTATCTTCCCCTTAAATCTATCTCACTAATCCTCTTCTATACCCTTTTCCTTGAAAGAAGGCAACATTTCATCATGGGTCGGACCTCTTATTATTTAATTTCTTTATTGCTTAATTTCTTAAATAGTGTGATTATGCCCCAAGATAGGTTGGCTTTCTTACAAGCAAATTCCCTCCCTTAGGTTGGTCTTTGCTATTGTCTTCACTTATTGAATTAGTGATTAGCATTAATCCCTAGGCGGGGCATGATGCTTCTTTGCTTTAGAATTGCACCCTTTCTTCTTTTTGAATGTGAGGTTTGGTTTAGAGATGGCACTGGTTGTCTGGGAAATGGTGCATTTTTAAAGCGGAATATTAATAACAAAATCATCTAAATCTTGGAAAACTGTATAATCCTCATCAAGATCCTCCATAAATGGATATGAGCCCTCAGAATCAAAACAGTTACTGACATACTCACTCGGCTAAGCAATACTCGGAAAATATCTTTCGGCTGAGATGGGGAAGAGTGTGGAGGAGAGGAGACAATAGCGGGAGCCTCAGGAACGGGATTGGGCTCCTCACAATGGGCAAATAATTTACCCTGGTTCTGCCAGATAAAACCCTCATCTGGGGAGCCCGACTTCCTAACCCATTTTTTCAGAGTGAATTTCCCCAAAGCAGATTGCCTGGAAGAACACCAACAATCTTGTGACCCATCATGTTGCAGTGAAAGAGTCCGAAGGGAAGACCTTCATAGTTTAGAAATTGGGTCCAAGTGCCATGTGAAGAATGAATTGCGGCTGAGTGGCGAACCGGTCTAGAATTGTCAATGATAGCACAAATCTCCGTGTATCTGCAATGGTAGGCCCCGGATTCTGCATCCAGCTTAATGAAGGAACCAATTTGATTGACCATACCGCTTATGAGCCCAAGATCACACATGATCAGAGGAAGATTGTACATTCTGAGCCAAACAGGGATGAAAGTGATTTTGGTGACTGTAGAATCAAAGAAAGGAGACCTGCAAGAAATGAATAGGCCTGACTGGCCATAAAACCAGGGACCCTTCTGCTTCAAATAATTAGAATCTTCCATAGAATTGAAATGGAAACAAAAGCCAAAATCCAGAATTTCAATTTCTAGGTGGTCACAATGCTCCAGGAGGACTTCATCCAGCCAGTAAACTGATCAACCAATGGTCATTTTCTCAAGCATCTATTGAGGAAGGACTGATTCACAACCTCCACAAAAACTTCCTCAATGGACAAATCCAAAACATGAAAATCAACAGGGGCCTTCTCCAACAAAACCTCTAAGTTGCTAAGATTGCAAATATGCAATCCCTTTGAGATCAAACTAGAATTTGTATTCTAAGAGGGGGAAGCATCCAAGCTCTCCAAAGTCTGACGGTGAGGTGGACTAGGGCTCATCGCAACATTTTGGGACTTGGAGAACTTGTTGCAATCATGGTAAGGGCTGGACCCATTTTTGTAGCCCTTGACAAAGAAGGGAGCTGCAGGAGGAAAGGATGACTGAGGAGCTGAAGGAGCAGAAGGTTGGAGTTTGTCACCCACCTGAGCCCTAATTAAAACAAAATCCAAACCATGCACCCAAGAATTTGGAGAGGTGCCCACCAAAGTCACTGATTTAGGAATTCATCTATGACTTCCATTAGTCCGACCCTTTGCCTTGCACCGGCATGATTGAGCAGCATCAAATCCAAGCATATCTGCACCTGAACACTCACGCCCTTCACACACCTTCACTTTGTCACCAATCTACGTTATTTCACACATTTCGCTTGCTCCTACATCTCTCACAATATCAATATTCTAGTACTTGCACCTAGAGGAGGTTCAAGGGATAAGCCGATGGGAAATTATACGTAGAATTTTAATATTTTTTATATTGCATAATTAATTGTATAATGTAATATAAATCTATATGATTTGATAAGGCAATTAATGACATACAGATATGCAAGGAGATAATTGCAAGATCAAGTGCGAGATTTTTATAATGCACTTGTATTAGGGGATCATTGTCATAAAGTACGTCTCATTATTTTTTTTTAGTCTATAATAATTAAAATATCAATAAAAAATAGTCCAATATATTTTATTATTTTTTATCATTTTCTAAGAATACATAAATAATAAAATAAATTTTAAAATTAATAAAAAGTAATCCTTTAAAAGGAGGAAGAAGAAGGAGAATTAGAAAAAAGCTAATTTTTCATTTTTAATATTTTTTTCTTTTCGCTTTTCGAAACATAAAAAATAGAATATCTTAATAAAACAAGATAATATTAAAATGTATTCTTATTGGAAGACTTGATAATAATAAAATGTAGATTTTTTGCATTCTTTTTCTTATTGATAATATTTAAATATCTATGGTTTTTTTAAAAACATAGAATGCATGAGTGATTTTTTTCTTTAGAGCAAAAATAAACTTGGGAATAAAAGAGATGTATGAGTTTTTAAAGTCCGATTACTAAATCAGACAAAAAATAAAACACAAATAAAGCAGACCAGTGGATAGCTTTGCCGTAAAGAGGTTTGCCAACTACCATGAAGAGGTTTGGCGGTTTGGTAAAACTTGTTTTGTGGTTTTTGGGGGCAGTTTTATAATGTCAGACAAGTTTTTTGGCATAAACGTACAAGGAAAAACCCACAATTAAAAGCCTATTGGCTAATTACATATGTTTTATTAAAATATAGATATGCTTTGAGAAAAACACCATCTGAACCAATTTTTTAATTCTAATAAAAAAGTAAAAAATATCTAAAACAATTTAGAACTATACTAAATCTTCAGTCATGCTACATGAGGCTTTAAAGTGACACAGACCAGCATATAAATACCTCATCAAACTACTAAGCATTAGTTGCAGTGTGAACCAAATTATTTTTAAGGTTCATCCATATCTGTTTCAAAACCCCATGTCCAGTGTGGGCAAGGAGGAAGTGTCCAACAATATACCCGTTTATTGCCATTGCTATTGCTTAAGAATCTCTAAGGCTAATTGTAATCTCCCCTTTTTGAAACAGGATTTAATAAGAAGTAATAATAATTAAATTAAAATATAAAAGTAAATAAATAAATAATAATAAAATATAATATAATATAATTACAAGTTAATTAAGTTTAATGAAAGTTCAAGAGATATACAATGAAGTGTTGTGACTCCCTCAAAATAAGATATAAAAGGGCGGAAAGTTCATTTGAAAGGTGATATGGAGGAAGGAAGAAATAGGAGAGTGTAGGAATTAAAGAAGGATTAATGGAGGAAGGAAGGAATGGGACAAAAATAAGGAAGTGAGTCTTTCCAAGTGCAGCAATGATGAAGGGTTGTAATTATGAAAGGTTGTGAATCTCTCAAATGGCTGAAATGATGAAGGGTTGCTACTCTTCCAAAGGGTGGTAATTATGAAAGGTTGTGACTCTCTCAAAGGGCATAAATGATGAAGGATTGTGACTCTTTTGAAGGGTGGTAATTGTGAAAGGTTGTGACTATTGCAAAGGGGCAGACTTGATGAAGAGGTGTGTCTCTCTCTCACATTGGAAGAGATAAAGGGGAGAAGGCAACCAATCGGAAGGTATATATTGGATGAGGGTTAATTAGATAAAAAAAGAGAAATTGATCAATCAAACAGCAGCAGATATAAGAGCAGAGTGACCCAATCAGCAGGACAGATAATGTTGATATTATGACCTTTTCGGCAAATATCTAATGCCTTGGGTAATGATAATAAATATATAGAGTATATTTTTATTATACTATATATAAAAAATAATATTAAATATAAGGAAATATTTAATATTTATTGTTTATTGATTATATATGCGGAATGGTTTAATTTAAATAAAGGGCCCAACTCGGCCTCTTGGGCAAGTGTGCTTATTATTTAAATTACCTAAGTCGCCCTCTTGATGAGGCACTGCATTTGCATATATAAGGAAGATCAAACCTTGGAGGAGAAACACCAAAAACATAATGTGCTCTCTTCCTTCAAGAATTGATCAATCTAGACAGCTAATTGGAGCAGTGATTTGTAGCAAAGATTATTTTAGGAGGCAGCGAATTCACCATTGTGGAGCAGCGAATCACAGTCTAAGGAGCAGCGATTTCTCTGCCCTAATAGCAACACATCTAGGTGCGAATTCTGGAACAAATCTCAAGGCAATAACAGTCTGATTTAAAGTCAAAGCAAAGATCAGATTGGTGGCACTGTAGAAGCCCTAAGTGGGCTGACCTGGCACTTTCATCTTGGAGAGATTAAAGGCACTGATTTGAAGACCAATTCAGAACCTAAATCCGGGTACTATCTCTCCTTGGTTGTGTATATTATATTTTATCTTGTGCTTAGTGTATGGAAGACCTCTATAGTTTGATCATTCCTAGGTGAATCTGGAAAATATTAACAGATAATATCAGATATAAGCAGGGATAAAAGTAATGATGACATTAATGAGCAGGGGTGAAGGAGTAAGAAAGGATTTCACATAAATATATGAATATAAGGAACAGATCAGATCAGGCCTTACAGCAAGCATAGGAAAAAGATTAATCAGATAAATAGGGGAATAGATAAATCAAGCAGCAGCAGCGATCCATCCAAAGGGACACATGCCTTATCAGAAGCATCAATTAGTTTGGAAAGGCAGCGATTAGTTTAAGAAAAGACACTTCTAATCCCAAAGGGTCATAACCTTAAGGAAAGACATAACTCTCCAGCCCAATGAGAGAATGTAAGAGACAACACCGATCATTCAATGAGAACAGCAATCAATGAAGACAAACAATTACTAAACAACAATCATCATTAGAGCAGTGATAGTTACTACTGTCTAGAAATGAAGGAAGGATGAAGAGGCATGATCTGGCTAAGGGAGCAGCAACTCCTCAAGGGTCGCCTCTCTTCATGGTAATATTAAGATATATGCTGGGGAGGGCCACGATGGGAGAGAACATCAAGGAAGAGAATCAATCCTGTTAGCATAGGGACTCATAAGATGCAGATCAGTTCATCAGATACCAGCAATCGGGCACATAAACAGATCAAATCAGGGATTTCTATCTATTGCAAGCAATATCATTCTTGTTCAATGGTGGTATGCATAAGATGTATTGTTGATGTGAGTTTTGTGCCACTACATAACATATAGCAATTGAAATACTTGATACGGCGTACCAAACACTCAACCCTCTCTTGAAAAGTATATAAGAATACTCCAAGGTTCCTTACACCTGTGGATACTAACTCAGTTATATAAATGTGATTTGCTGGTAATCACTTCGGCGGGCTTACGTTGTTCATTCAGAGATGTTAAACTCTTGCTATGATGATGATGAGATAACTTTCTTCTTTTATATCATTTCCAACTTCGCTCATCAAACTAATTTATATCACTTCCAGCTTTGCTCTTCAAACTTTCGAACTTCAACTTCAACTACTGAACTATTGATTACTTCTACTATTACTCCTACTGAATGGAAAGATTGGCAAATGGACAGGGATCAACCTAATGAAGACATACCAGCGGTGTGACCTCCACAGATGCAATGATTCTAAGGAAAGAAGACTAGATTACCACGCAAGGCTCCTTGACAAGCCGCCAAGATGCTAGTGGCCTAGTATAGGATCCCTATCAAACATCTACCAATATCACCATGCAATTAACCATCTATCACTACTCTTACTCTAACACTTGCTTGAAAATGAAAATGCTTTAACAACTTAATTGAAATGAAATCTATCTCTAACAATTGGAAGTAGAAACCATGCAATAACACCAAGTGTTCTTAATCACCATGCAAGACACAACAATGATAAGAGAAGCAATTTTGGTATTATATTATGCAACAATTTTCTTCAACCCTTTACAAATGATATCAAATGGCCTTATATAGAGGCTCGAAATTACAACGAATGGCCAAGATTAAGAGGCAAAACCAACGATCCAGATTTAATCCCAGAAACCCTAATTAGGGTTACCACCTCACTGGCCAATGAGAAGACGCCACCTCATCAATGGACCAATAAGAAAAAAGAAAAGTGGCAACCAAAAAGAAGGCACCAACATGGTAGCCAATCAGAATCAGACACCTATCCTACCCAAAGAGAAAGGAAAATTTGCCACTTGGGCTTACATCAAATGATCTTCTAATACAATTCTATTCTTTTCTTTCATCTTTTTAGCATAAGCAATGAACTTAGCTAACATGTTGATTTCCTCCATGGGAGGGCAAGGTGTATGCCTCATCCTGCGCTCTGCTATGCTCACCATGTTCTTTGCTGCTTGTAGTGTCTTCTTATTCTCCTCTTCATCATCCTTTGCAAACTCGATCAAGGCCTTGAGAGAGGCAAGGAGGTCCAACTATTTTTCTCTACTGACAACCTTCCCCAACTCATCCAATCTTGACCCAAATTCTGTCTCATTACAATCCTCTTCTTTGATGTCCTCAAAAGCAAGTGCAATCCCCGCATCGCTCAACATGCTTGAAATGAGAGTGTCGATGCTTGGACTGTGTTGTGCAATTTCATCCTGTATTTCCTCAAGTAACCTCAATCTGTTAGTCATGGTAACATACCAAGACTCCATAATACTCTTTCCTCCTTCGTTAATCAAATTGGCCTTCACCAAGGATCCCTCTGATAGCTCCAATGCCGCATGTAATCGAGGAATGGCCAAGTCACGAATTGGAAGGAAATCCTTCCACATTCCTTCAAATGCTCTGAATTTGTCCCTGAGAGACACCAATGACCTGAAAGTAGAGATAAAGGCAGGCATGAATCTTCGCCCTTCTTGAATTGTACGACTGATCCAATTTCTAGTTCCTTGTTCTTGGACGGATATTACTTCTTGATTGTTCCCACTGCATTGTGGAAGAGTTGTCGGATGCACTTGTTGGATAGGCTGACTGTCTCTCCAATACTTGTTCTCAAACTCCAACTGTGCATTTCTTTCATTTGCTATTCTCAACCTCTCCCTTATCGAAGCAAGGCCCTCTTGAACCTCCACACACTCCATATCATCCGTGACTCTACCCATGTTGTGTTCCATTATCTCATAGTCCTGGGCCACAATTTCACCCATTGTCTTGTTAACCTTTGGAACTGCAATTTGAACCCTTCGGTGACCATCACTGCCATCTCTGATTACCCTTGCCACTGTTCCTGCCATCTGTCCTTGTCCGACATCACCTTCCTTTTCCGCTAACCCTTGAATATCCTCAACTGTCCGGATGGCCATAACCTCACCCCTTGGCATCAGCATCTGTCTTAACCAACGTGGTGCAATGCATCTCCCCACATCTGGATTTGGTTCAGGTAACACACCTTCACCAACGGCCTTGGGCACCCGATTGCCATCTTCATCTGATGGAGCCTCAATATCAATAGGCCTATCTCCCTCTTCACTAGTGGTTGCCATATCTTCATTAACTTGATTCTCTGAAAGAGGAGAGTACTCCGTACTATAACTATAACCACTTGACTCTGAACTAGAGCTCACCTCTACTGCCGCCCCTTGATTTCCTATATCCACCTCTTGGCCTCGAGCCCCAGCTACACTTTCTCTTGATCGCACTGTACTCTGCTTCTTTGTTTGAGGCTCAGGATGTTTCTTATTCTTTTCAACCTCCAAACTCCTCTTATTCTTAACTGCTTGCTGCTGTTTCCGACCACTATTACCACCTTGAGGTCCAACTGACCTTGTAGGAGTCTCCTCCTGTTGCTTCATCTTCTCATAGGTAAGGCGTACCTTCCGACTCTGCAATTGCCTAAGCTTCTTGTTATACCACCACTCAGTATGTAGCTCAACTGTTCTGTTAATTGCCTCTAAAGATGGATCCTGATGATCATTCCAATTAACCGGATCCAACTCTGCTCCTTCTACTGTATTATAATCTTCTCTTAGCACATCTTCATCCTCTTCCAACTAATCCGGAATATTGAAATTCTTCCATTTGCATGCCCTCATCATGTCCACTGATAACCTCGAGAAAGCTAGCTTTCTCACATGAAAGTCATCCTGTGCATTGGCCCAAAAATCCTCCAAAGTAGGGATATGCCTGAATGTTTCTCCTTGAGCCACCTTGATTAGACCCTGGGGATCAAATCCTTGTCTTGCTTTATACCAAGCCAAGTGATATTGTTCTAATTCCTCTCCTGCGGCTGCAAAGGCGGTGGAATTGGGACAACTCTCATTGCCTATCATGAGTGAGAAGGTAACTCCTGTCTCACCCCTCTGTTTCATCATTTTATCATACTGCTCAAGTTGTCTAGCCAACTCCAACAAAACTATCTTATCGGGCGGGTACCTTGGAAGCCTCTTGGGACAAGTTGTACACCTAGCCACTCGAATATAAGTGAATTGAGGAAACTGAATGAACCAACTCCCAAACTTCTTGACTTTTGCTTCTGCCTCTGGTGAGAGCCTCCTGGCAGGTGCCCCTTGCAGTATCCTTACCATCCTCATGGCGAAGGCATCATAAAATATCTTGTAATCCTTGGTGTTGTGCAAATGAAGCTGTGGGTAGCACTCATGCACCAAATACTGTCCGGGTCCATTGCCAACTATCCCTCTAGCCTTAAGTCCAGGATGCTCATATAATCTTGCAATCAAATAAAAGAGGTAGGACCCCATGTGGAATCGCTTCTGAATCTGCGCCGTCCTGAGCTGCAACTCCAAATTTTCACTTATGATTTTTGCCCAATCAAACCTTTCCTTCCCCTTCTCAATGCCTTCGATAAAATAGTACATCCAAGTCTCAAAATGCACACCCTGGGCAGAGCCCATGATTCGATTGAGGAGGACGATGAGGTCTCCATATTCTGACTTAAAATCTGACCTGGTGAGTTTTGACGCCTTGGTAACTCCCTTCTTTCCTTCATGTAACCAATTTTGCTTGAGTAAAGCAAAGTAGGTATCTTGACTATCCTGAAAGAACCTGCTTGCTTGATTCATCAAAACTACTATCATTCCTTTCTGCTGGGGTATACCGAATGTCTCCTCAATCACTTGATTCCCAATGTTAGCCAACATTCTCTTACCCTCATCAAAGACGATGGACTTGGATGTAATATCAAATCGGGAAGCACACTCCATGATCAATTCTGGACAAGGCAAGGTAGGAGGGAAGGCGGCAGCGTGCACAATTCCAGACTTGTATACCTTCTTCGCCATAGGGGATTGGCCTCTCTTCAACCTATCCCTCAATTGCATCATGTCAATGGTACCGATGTTAGTGTCTCGGACTCGTTTAAATTTCGAGAAGAAGATGGTCTTGGGCATCATATCTTCCTTGTCAGCTATTTTGGTATTAGTCCCCATTGGATTCTTGCTTGTACTAGCATCCGCTATGGAGTGATTCATAGCAAGCAAGAAAAGGGAAAAATCCAATCACGACAATCGAGAAATCTGCTTAATGAACCAATCTTACAATCTCTCAACAAAACTTGTCTCCGCCACCCAAACAATTGCGTGACCAAAAGACAAAACAACTAAGGAAAATAGATTAAAAGACCAAACTACACTCTTAACTTCTTAATCCTAAACTGAGATCTTTTAGGAATTATCCAAGCCACAACACCATGCTCCTAATCAAATCACCTCTAACAAATTTGGACCTCAAATCCTCGGAATAAATACAACTTCACCACTCAATTCTGAAATCGTCTCACCAATTCACCTTTTTTCACTTCACAAATTTCACTATCTGATGCCTTACATCAGATCAGGTCTGCTGTCCTCTAAGGCCTGCTCTTGTTATGAATTCGGGAGCCCTCCACAAGGCTAGTTTCGGGCCTCTACAGGCCTGCCTGTTATTAATCTCGCCCCTGCTCCTAAATTCGGGACTGCTCCTTTGCAAGGCAATGTCGCTGGCCTCCCTGCTGCACTTAGACAATTTTCCTTGCCCTCCAGCTCGCACCTAGACTGCTCCCTACTCCAGTTCGCACCTCTGCTCCTTTGGACTGCGGAAGCTATGAGTGTGGAGAGAGGGAGGGAGACCCCCCTCTATATAGGCGGCCTGGGGGAGGCAATTTAAGGGCCGACCCTTCACCAAACTGCCGAAAACCATAAAAACAATTAAACAAATGCCATTTAAGGGACGACTTTAATAGGAGGTATTAAATGCAATGAAAAATAATAAATTCACTCCCTATTAAATTCGAAATTTGCAAGGATATTGATTTTTTAATTTAATTTTTTTTAGGGCAACTGATTTTCTTGTTTTCCAAATTAAATTCAAGCCCACAAATGATATAATCAAATGTTTAAATTTCAATTTTTTAAATAACCAAGGCTATATTTTCTGTTTTTTTAATTTAAAAAATCGATATATTAGGCTTAGAATTTAATTTATTTAATCCCAAATTTTATTTGTAATGCTAATTGAGGGATTATCTAAATTTATCCATTTTTTGATTGAAATTAAGACAATTTTAGCCCAAATTTTAATGAATTGCCCAGATTTTTGAAGTTGAGGGGGTCAATTTTATTTTCGAGGTAGATTTTAAATCAAAGCCCAATATTACTTCTTTGATGATCAAAGTTGTAATCAATTATAACCCAATTAAATGTTTTCCAAGCAATTTTCCAATTGACAAGCCCAGATTTTTGAAGATAAATAACAAAAAAAAAGCCAAGAAGCGATTAAATTGAATTGCACAAAATGGAAATTGTTAGCCCAAAATCGAAATTGAGGGTTAGAGATAAGTTCAGCTTAACATCGAATCATCATTTAGCCAGTAAACTCTATTTCAAGCAATTCAATCCATCGACAACATCTATCCAAAATCTCACAAAAAACACTAAGGCTCGGACAATCGAAAACAGGAAGAAGGTCAAGTTGAAATCGAAAATGGGGGTCCCCAAAATTTGGGGCGATGATGTGAAAACCTCACAACATGTATGTTTAGTATAATTAATTTTAACATATTATTTCTTATATGAATTGCTAACCTTTCTAAATTCATAATTTATTTATTCTCCTTAGGACTTCACACTAGGTACATCCGCTCATATGGATGGCAAGAGCCACATGAGGCCAATAGGGCTAATAATCGGCTCTTGGGTAAAGGAAATATTTTCCAAGTACATGTTGGATAGTTTATTTCCATGATGTCTTAGAATGCAGTCCTCCTTGCTAGGATGTAATTAAGCATTTGTAGAATTTGCATCTATGAGTTATGAATGCCTGTGAATAGATTGAAATGTTTATTAGTTGTCGAAATCTATTTCTCTGCATCCTTCTGGATAAGGTTCAGTATTGTTTAAGAAGCGTAAGAAAAATGTCTTGCAAAACATCTTTGCCAGTGATTGAAATAATTGCCATTGCCAATAACTAAATGAAAATCCATTAGTTGATGTTAGAATTTCATCATTTCATCCAATGTCTAAGGAGATTTGATGCTGAATATCTAGTGACCTCACCATATCCATGATAGACTAGAGTCACAAATTTTATCGAATATATTATAAAAAGGCTTATCAATTGTTTTTTGATTGTGGCTTTGCCACGTCCATGCTGATATTTAGCATTGCTACTAACTTTAAACATGAAATTAAAATAAGTTCTTAATCTATAGAAAAATGATTTCCGCGACATTGAGGCAACCCAAATCCTGCACACTAGACTGATATGTTGAGAATGTGATATTACAAAATAATGAATTAAGCCTCTATAGGAGCCATGATTGAAAATAATGGTATCCCATTCTCAGATGTACCATAACATTGGAAATCACAGCAATGTAAGGTGGGAAGACAAATTTTAGGCAGACTTCAACTGAAGAGACCTATTTGTTCTGATGTCTAGCTTATACAAAATTCTAGGATTTATTAACCTTGACTTTTTGAAGGCAAACAAAAACAGTGAACTTCTCATGTGACATGAGGATCCCAGTGGATGACCTAAATTTAGTAAATAGTATAAAAGATTCTCTATTAATTAGGTGGTCCTGTTTAAAACATCAGCCATTCTGTAAGTTTTAGTTGTACTTCAGAATGTTTCTATGCAAAAGCAGATGTTTGAAATTTCAGACAATTTCTAATAACAATGGTATTTTGGAGGTCAAATAGATTGTTTATTGAGTCAGTCTAAGTGTCCAGTTCGAATATGCAAAATAAATTGTTTAGTGGATACTGGATCATAAATATCATATTCCAACTACAAGTATGCTTCTAATTGTTGGCGGAGTAGAAAATGTTTCTAAGTAGAAATGATGCAGTATTCAAGGGGTGGTTGATGAATTCTTCATCCTAGTGACACTCAAGCCTTTCTTATGTGGCTCAATCAAACAGGTTTGGATTTAGTGGAATTGAGCTTGTGTGGATTAACACTTTAATTCTGTACCCATTTCAACCTCTACTTATTCACAAGTGCACATCTCTCTTACGGAAGTGCCCTTAAAAATCAAAATAAGTGATGACTGAGCTCTCACTGCCATACATAAAGATTAATTGTGCCACAAGACAAGAAGCAGTGAACTCAGAAAAACAAACTTGCCTCCAGTGTCATCTGAAGCAAGCAGACAAAGACATATCACCTTGTATTATGCAAAGGTATTCTTTTTGTGAAAGCAAGACTTTGGATTATAAGATATTAGTGAAATGATTTTCTAAAATATTGTCCCCCCCCACAGTATAGATGGGCATCCATGTGGATGTGTGGATTAGAATGCCAATCCCATCTTAATTTTATTCTGACACTCAACAGCTGTATGCCACCCATTAACTGCTTTCTATGAATGCAAGAGACATTTCCAAATTTTCTTACTGGACCACTCATAAATGCTTTGTAGTATGGAGGAGGATGTTCATTAATTTTCAACTGTTTGTATGGATTTCCAAAAAATCCAAATAAGTAAATCTGATAGAAGGAATTAAAAAAAAAAATATTCTCTGCTGCCCGGACAGCAGTTCAGTATGGGGAAGATGACTTTCATGTTTAAACTATTCAAACAGCACACTCGGAACTCCCAGTCAGAGGTTGTACTCCTCCATCTCAGCACTTCTAGAAGTCCAAAGTCAGAAATTTTCTGGGAGGATGAGACAGATTTCACTTCTTTTGTGACAACAATGTCTCAAAACCTTATGTTCCATCCCTACAAATTTAAAAGGTTTTTTTAAGCTTGATTTTCTTTTCCTAGGTATATACAGATTGTTATGCTAGAATTAAAAGAAGTCCTAGGGTGTTGGCAAAGTTTATAAAATGAAAGAGTCGATATATCAAGTGCAGATGTTTGTGCTTTAGTATTTCTCCTTTGTAAACTTAGACAAGGTCTAGGTCTACAAGAGTTAAAGCTTCAACAATGGAAAGGGCTTTCTATATTCCTCCACCTTAACAATATACCTCAAAAGCCACACTAAGTATCAACAACTCCATCAACTTGGAAAGTGATAGCACCCTTCCAATAGTAAGAGTGGATGGTTGTTTCCCAAGTTTCCACAGATTTGCCAATGTCAAAAAAGTTATGTACTATTTCTGTCAAATATGCATTCCCTGTTCCATGTTCTGATAATCATCTGGCTCTCACTATGCTGGTATGTGTCAGTGTTAGAGGATGATTATAGACCCTAAACACTCTTAGTCTCAGTTTTCACCAACAACAACAAGATCTTTTAGTTTACCAATGACAAAGGTCTGCTTCTCACCCATCTGTTGTATTTAATGACACTCATCTCCCTAACCTGTTGGCCAATTCAAAAAGACCCTAAACATTCTTACTCTCAGTTTGCACCTGTTGAAGTGCATCTTACGACACTAATAACTTAGATAAATTTCACAAACAAACTTTATCTCTCCTTAAAGATGATTAGATTCTGAAACAGAATTTAATGATCCCAAGGCTTCGAATGTTAGGTCCTGACATACAGGTTAACTTAGTTGGTCATTGTGGGTAGTGTTTTACAAAGGGAGAACAGATTTGTGATATAGGCGGTTTATGCTTATCTGGATTTAGTCAGATGCTACACGATCTTGTGATCTAGCTCTTTATTATTGATTTCAGTGCTCAGATGTTTGACTTCTCTTTAATTTTATATTTGATGGAAAGAAAATGGAAAAAGAAAAGGTGAGAAAGAGAAGGGTTAGAAATCCTAATCAGGAAATTTAGTAGAATTGACATGCAAACCAACAAGATATCAAATAACTATTATTTGTTTCATCAGAGTGTTGATGTGAGTTTTATGCCACTACAACATGCAGAATCGAATACTTAGTATTCGAGGATGAAACACCAAATGTCCAACTCTCTCTTGAATAAGGATGCTCATATTCTAAACAATGTATTTGGATTGTGTGATCAAATGAGACAACCCCAAGGTTCCTTCTAATTCTAGACTTAACTCAGTTGTAATGATGTGAGTTTTATGCCACTACAACATGCAGAATCAAATACTTAGTATTCGAGGATGAAACACCAATGTCCATTTCTCTCTTGAATAAGGATGCTCATATGCTAAACAATGTATTTGGATTGTGTGATCAAATGAGACAACCCCAAGGTTCCTTCTAATCGTGGACTTAACTCAGTTGTAATGATGTGATATGCTAGTTATCACAAAGGGACTTACGCTATTCATTCAATGGATATCAACTACTTCAACTTCTTCTAACTACTTCCAACTAAACAAACTACATAGGAATAAGGGTTTAGAAAGCTATTCTACTCCTAGAATGTAAGAAATTGTGGATGTCTTTGTGACCCTAGTAGACTTAGTTTAACCATCGACATCAACCAAGCTAGTGCAATCTCCTAAGGTAGATGTAAGATGTTTAAACTATCACTATTCCATTAACACCATCCGTCGATGCATATCGATGTGCAAGCAATAATCAAAGTAAAACCCATAAATATGCCATTCGACCACGCAAGGTGTACTTACAATCAACAAACAACTAGTGGTTTGGTCTAAGTGAGTTCACCAAAGATTGAGGCAGTCAAGGATGGTGGATCCAATTAAGGACAGTCCAACCTTGTAGCCAAACACCAACACAGCGGAATAACACAACAGGAAAACCAGATCTGAAAGAAAACTGATATCTTTATTCATCAACTATCTAATTACATGCAATGTGCCGGGCTGTAAGGCCTTCCCGGTTACGACCAATTACAAAGCAAGAAACAGTTCTACAAGATCATGCCGGATCCAACACCTCTCAACTAGCCCAGGTTTGTAACACGACAAGATACTGGTAGCCACTCCAAGAAAGATCTAAACTTGTTCTCGCAAGCCACCAAACAATCCTCTTGTTCCTAAGCTCGCAAGCTACTAACTCTGCTACACTTCTACTCTGTCTAGATCTAATCTGTCTCCAGATCTCTACTCTGACTCTCCCTAAACAACTACCCAAATACTCCTTAAATACTAATCTTTAGCCACAGGTCGGTTGGAAGAAACAATTAACTCCTAAGCCAAGTCGGCTTCTACTACAAACAAATATTAAATGCATTACAAGTTGGCTCGCAAACAACCTTACAGATATTAAATTCTCCATGTCGGCCCCAAGATCCACATAGGAGAATGTGACATCAGCTACCAACAATAAATACATCAAGTCGGCCCACCAAATCTCCAAGAACTCCAGTCGGTAAGCCACACTACCGAGCGCTAGTAAAACAGCCGAGCGGTCCAAGCATCACCGTGCGAGCACATCGACTGAGCACCACAAGCATCGCCGAGCACCGGTTCTGTCGAGCACCAGAAGATTACCGAGTTCCCTTCAATGACCGAGCTCTTCAATGACCGAGCTCCCCGGTCAAAGCTGCAACCGAGAACCACTACCATAACCACCGAGCTCCATCGGTGAAGCCAAACCGACTCCGACCAAGAACTACCACCCAAATAACCGAGTAAAAGCATGTCTTTACCGAGCTCATCCACCTCCTTGACTGAGTGCCAGAAAATCACAAGGAACTGAACAAGAAGCTAGGATGCCACTGCATCAAAGATGCATCCAACATATTTTCCATTTAGCTAAACATTATTTCTAACCAACATGAAATGAAATCCTAATCTAAGTGAGGAAATGTAGAAACCATGCAATACTCCAAAGCAACACAAGTAATCCACCATGGAGACCAACAATGAATTAGCAATTACTTTGATAACATTATGGCAACGATTTCCCCAAGTCTCTCCTACTCTACTCTACCTCTAATGAGTTACTGATAAGAAGGCTTGGCCTTTTATAGTAGCTCAATTACAATGAGTTGCCAAGATCAAGGGCCAAGATTTCTCCAACAATGCCCTAATCCAACTAATAGCTACAAGCATAAAATGTTTGTCCAATTACATGAAGGCACCACCTTGTGTGCCAATAAAAAAATTACAATGCTTTTGAGAGCCAATGAGCAAATAGGTTAGGCAGATATGATGTGGACTCCACATTTACACTAGGCACAATATGATTGACTGATCTTTGACACATTCAAATTTGAATTTTCTGATTGGTTGGAAATGGATAGGCACCACATCAGCATTCTTATCCTACAATCTTTGTCTTAATTCAACCTCTCCTTCAAAATTTGGAAATCTTCTCATTGGCATGACCTTGAATTTGCTTGTACATGAAATCTTGATGTCTCTTTTGGTGCCTAGACCTTGATCTTGCACTTGTTCTTCAACCTCGAACATCATCTTGCTTGTCCTCTCGACAAACCACTTGCAACTTGCTAGTGCATGAAGTCTTCATATTGTACTTTGGCATAGTTCCTCCATGTTCTTGAGCATCTCAGTCCTTCACTTCAGCCTCTTGCAAAACAAGAAAATACTTCTGTTAAATTCAAAAAAATGGTAAGTATAAGCAATATAAAGCATTTCATGTAATCTTAGCATTGTATTCGTATTTGAGCTAATTCATGCAACAACATTAAACAAATCCCAGTTCTACTTGAATTCCCATTTAAAATGTCATTACAAATGTTTATTTGGCTGGTTGAGACCAAAAATTTGGGTGTTTAGGATGAAGTCACTCTAAATTCTGATTCTTGAAGCCAGGTCTGTAATTGACACTTCTTTTAGACTTGAAATTTTGAGTTTGAACCCTTGAATTTGTCCAAAATCTGGTGTTTTTCCAAGTTTGATTTCAAAAAATGCTTTCAGTCTCCCTCCAAACTCAAGCAGCTGATGTGAAATTCGCTGGGTTTCAACTGGATCTGCTCTGCTTATGATTGAACTTCTTGTGATTGTGGTTTGGAATGAGGCGAACTACCTCCCTTATATAGGCAATCATGCCCAAGGGATGCCATCTCCTGCCTGGGTTGACCTTATTAGGAGAGAAAATAAAAATTTTTATTTTTATTTTAGAATCCTCTAATGCTGCCTGAGCTGGAAAATCTATTAAATTATTTGATTTTAATCAAATTGCACCCCTTTGAATCGTGGCCATTGGCAAATTAAATGAAGGGACAAGTCGTGCATCACCTTTTTTTACGATTTTGCAAGGCTTTTTATCAATTATACACGTTTTTTCTTTTGAGGTTATACATGGTTTTACGCTGAGTTATACACCACATCGAGTGAGTTATACACCGTTTTTTGCATATTTATACACCGCTTTTTGCATAGTTGTATGCTGCTTTTTGTATAGTTGTACACCGATTTTTGCATAGTTGTACGACGCTTTTTGCATAGTCATACAGGGTTTTCTACATTTAGGGCAAGTTGTACATGGTTTTTGACATGGTTTTACACTGCTTTTGGCATAGTTATACATGGTTTTTTGCATAGTTGTACACCATTTTTAGCATAGTTATACAAGGTTTTTTTTTTAGCAATCAAGCCCAAGTCTCTTTTTTTCAAACTAAGTGTTAACTCATTTTTCGTGCTTAGAGGGTGGAGGATTTATATAAAATTAAAATATAACATTTAAGTATAATTTTCCTTTTTTTACTTCAAGTTATATTTTATATAAATATTGTCAGGATGTTTGAGTGTGGTTTTAGATTCATAGGAGTTATAATGGAGATTTCAGATTTTGGGAGATTCTAAAAAATTTCAGGCTTAGCCAAATTTCAGGAATCAACATGTCTCCATCAGTGTTATATTCCACATCTTTTCTTGACTTTCCAAGATAAATTTGATATTGGAACAAGGATTTTGAAAGGATTCTAATTCATTTCACTACAAATCTCTTGACTTCAATTCCAGCTCCTTGACTAGGGTGGCCCAACTCTCACTCATATCCCTGATTGATTTGACTACCCAATGATCCAAAGTTGCTCAAACTCATCTCTAAAACTTGGAGACTTGGAAAATTGCCACTAAGCCATGACTACCTAGGACAATTACTCTACTGCCAAGCGAAAAGAGGGGGTTCCCATTTGTAATAGGTTAATGGCGTGAGAACCTCACAACACAAACCTTGTCAAAATTATACATAAGTAGTGCAAGCTTCAATGAAAATTTCAAAATACAAAAGAATCAACATAAAATGCCCTGAGAATGCTCCAATTTCGTGATATCTTTCATATTAGAAAAGAATGTTCAGGTTACTTGACATTTTTCAAAGTTTTGATAACTTGAATAAACATCTATGCATGCTATTTTACAACAATTACAAATAAAAATCCACTACAGCACAAAAAACCATGAAGTTAATAGTTGTTTATTACAAAATCCCTCAGTTATTAACAATTTTCTCCCCCCTCAAAATGAAAGTTTGGTGGCTCTTTTATAGAGACAAGATGCCCACAAAAAGTTACAAACCATTGGGTTAGATTCAAAATCTAGAATTTGTGGACAAGATTCAAAAGAAAATGCTAGAGGATATTTGGTTGGAGAATATTGATGTAGGGGCATCCAAGGTTGAGGCAGGGGAATTCTTTGTCCTCGGTGGAAGTGCATAAGGAGTTTGTATTTTTGTCGGTGTTGTTCGGTTGCAGCTTTAACCGACGGTCTCGGTTAAGGAAGGATGCTTGGTCACTGAAGGAACTCGGTAGTCTCTGGCGCTCGATGAAAGTGTTACTCGGTCATGCTTGCGATGCTCGGTCGACACTGGTGCTCGGTGATGCTTGGCTTGCTCGGTTAATTCACTGGTGCTCGGTAGATTTGACTTACCGACTGGAGTTCTATGTGATTTGTTGGGCCGACTTGGTACAATTATTGTTTGTATCTTTTGTTGGATTCTCCTAAGTGGATTTGGAGGCCGACATGCTGAATTAAATGTTTGTAAGGCTAATTGAGAGCCGACCATTTTTGGCATTTAATATTGGTTGTAGTAGAAGCCGACTGGCTTAGGAATTAATTGTTTCTCCTAGCCGACCTGTGGTTGGAGATTTGTATTTAAAGGGGTGATTGGGTAGATGTTTAGGGGCATCAGATAGAGCAGAAGAGGAAGATCCATGGCGAAGTAGCTAATCTAGAGAAGCTAGAGTTGGTGAAGTTGTGGAAAAGATCTTGGCTGATCTTGCAGATCTGATTGTTTGTCTGATAGTTTGTAATAGCAGAGATAGTGGTTGCACACTTGGGAACAAGGAGATTGCTTGGAGGCTTGCGAGCTCAAGTTCAGATCTGCCTTAGGGTTTCCATCAGCTTCTGATTGTCTTCAGAGCTGAACTAGCTGGGATTGTATTGGATCTGTATGTGGATCTTGCAGAATTGTTTCTAACTGTAATTGGCCCTAACCTGGAAGGCCTTACACTTTGGCATGTTAATGAAAATCAATGTTAAACAATTATACTTTGTGTTGTGTTGTTGTGTTATCCGTTGTGTAATTCTGAAGCAGCAAGGCTTGGACTGTCCTTAATTGGATCCACCATCCTTTTGCCTGCGTCAATTATTTTGATGCTTAGTTATATTTTGTGCAAATATCCATTTGGCTGATGCAACTGGAGCTTGGGATGTTGCAAAAATCATTCTTCTTCGTCCTCCATTTCTACTATAATACTTTGCTCTTGTTTTGCTTCTCTTCTTGTGTAATCTCCATAAGCATGTAATGCTCCCTTCCTAGTCCACTTTCAAATTCACCTTAAAAATCACAATGGGAATAATCAATAAACTAGTGTTAGGGTTACAACTTACCAAGCAAAATATCTCCTCAAATTGTGCAATCGTGGATTGGCACCCTACAATCGTAAGATAAGAAATACCAAATATGTACACACACACAACCATTAATAGGGTTAGTCCAGAACACATGAGATTCATAGCGTATCTATAGCGTCCTTGCAAATACAATAGAGAAGAATAACAATAGGTTCACCGAAGCCATTGCACAATTGGCCCTAGTGGCAGGCAACATGGACATCTATGTGAGGTCCCTACCTAGTGGGGTGCTTGTATTTGCTTTCCCTATCAATGCTTCATCTTCTAAGACTTAGTAGCCTTCATTATAGAGTCAGAGAGAAGGTTGTAATGGAGGATCCTTGGTTGTCCTATCTAAGCCCAAGAGCAGAACTTTACACCTCTTGGCCCCAATGGTAGGCAACATGGACATCCATCCGGGGTCCCTACCTAGATGGAATCCTTATGGTTCCTCTTCCCCTTACACCTTCCTTCTATAACAATGGAAGTTCACAAATAGATTATTTGATATATGCATTCTATATCAAATCATAAATAAAGTTAATTGATTGACAAATAATGTATAGGCATCATGATATTACCACAAGAAAGTTGTTCAGATAGTTAGAAGGTTACAACAGGTCTGAGCCAGATTCATGAGAATCTGATCTGATTGTAACTCTTTTATTTACGATGATCCTTGGATCTGCTTATTGTCTTCTATTTGCTGTCCTTAGCTGATATCTCTGAAGATATATTCTTAATGCTTGCTGATGACTTGTCAATTTGATTTATGTATAATAATGAATGTTGATTGTATTCCTTTTTTTCCCTTATGTTCGATACTCTTCAACAACTAAATGATTGCTGATATATGTATCCTTTAGGACAGGCAAAGGACACATCCTTTCTTGTGGTCATGACCTTTCTGAAGAGGTGCCTCTTTATAGTTTAATTCCTTAATTAATCGGCTTCAGTGATAATCAACTTCTCCAAGTGATTAGCGATTATATTTCTTAATTTTTAATAGCAATCATGTTCTTAGTGAAAGTGGCGATTATACATCAAAGAAAATCATAACTACTGTAGAATAACATACTTTCTCAGAAATGATAGTCAAATTACATAAGGAATCGCCATCGTATGTTGCTCTTGTATCAATTTGAAGATATGCTGAGAATAACAATCATCAGTGTAGTTTCTTGGCTATAGAATCAATACAGTTGTACCTCAGTAGAATACAAAAATAGTGCATCTCATTCTTCCATGGAGACTAATAAGTGATCAGATGGTATCCAAACCTGATATTTGTAAGCTCCAATATTCAGTTACAAGTTGCTCTGAAACACACACTTGACTTCTCTGGTTCACAGATCGGTGAAATCCAGAGTATTGCTGTTCAATCGTTGTTCCTTCCTTCAATCAATTACTACCAGATTCCTACATATCTCCAAGGATTCATTAAGAGAACGACAATATATATTATTTGCGTCAGACTTCATATATATTTCCAACCAGCCCCGATAGTAGTCATGACACAAACTATTGTGCTATTTTCCTTGCTATCGTCCAATATAAACATGGATATAATATATGCGCTATCCTTTGTTTGTCATGGTCCGCTGTTCTTGAAGAAAGTCACGATAATTAGCAGAGACCCCTTTTGCGCTATCTTTATTCCTCCGAATGGTCTTATACTCTGTGCCAGTGAAAAATATACCCCCACTTTTCACATGAATTCTCCTCCCTTGATATCTTATGTTGAGGGAGTCACAACTCTTCATTCTTGACCTTTCATTAATCTTAATTAACTTGTAATTATATTATATTATTTATTTATATATTTTAATTTTATTATTATTGATTGTTAAAATCCCATTTCAGAAAAAAGATATTACAGTCCGCCTTTCCCAAAATTGCTTGTCCTCAAGCGATGAATGAATGATCTAATTCATAATCCACCTTTGTTGCACTACTCTGACATTATCCTATATGTTTCTCCCTCGCTTTTAACTGATAGTTGGAACTTAGACAGGGATCAAGGTTACTTTGCAATAGTGCCCATTGTATTCACAGGAGCTAATCATAGACATCTCTTCGTGTTAACACAAGAACTTAACATATAGTAGGATGAGGATTAGAAGCATGGCACACTCCTTGGTTGTGAGGTTCTTCTCTAGTTCCAACCAGACTTCTTTTCTTTCATATTGGTGGCATTAGAATTTGTTCCTGAAGCAATCTCTAATGTACAATGCTTGTTTATATATGTTACAATAGTTTATCAAGACCAAGAATCACCTTCGTTCAAATATGAAACAATCTTAGTTAAGGAATCAATCTTGTATGTCAACTATTGTTGTTTCCAGGCCATTCACTCAGTCTAATGAAGGTATAGATAACAGTATGGCTTGTGAGCGTTGACCCTTTATATCATATTAGGGTTACTTAGGTTTTTGAGAATTTGATTTGTCACTCAGTAGTCTTAATGTCTTTTATTTGTGAAATTTCAGACAACTCAACGTTTTATACACTTAATGGTGTACTAGAGAGGGATGCCATATGTATGTTCTAGAATTTATACTTTGTTAAGTATATGCCTACAGACCAATCATATCTTGTATCTTCCCAAGACAATGTTTTTGATTTGACATTTTTGCTATACTATTAAAGAGTTGACAATTTGTTGTCAAGCAAGATGACAGATTGCTATGGCAGTCAAACATGTGGATAGTACTATGTATGAATACCTAATGTTACTTCATGTTTACAGTACAAAGGATCTTCAAATGTGCACCCTTTTTACTTGAATGCAGGAGTTTGTTTTTTGTAACATTTATAATTCCTCATAAAACACTAATTGAATAAACTTGTTGAAAGTTGAAACACATCAAACATTATGCGAAGCATATTTAAGACATAAGGTGTACACTAGGAAGGTACATAAACACATGACTGATATGAAGCAAGCACATAAGTATATGTGGAATACATGGAGTAAATATGCTAAACACAGAGTAGCATGAAGAAAACACCTGTGAATACAGATATGGTATGAATCTTGCACATAAGATATGAAGTAATATACACGAATACATAAGGCATGAAGCATATACGTAAATACATGCAGCAATTAAGTATGAATTCTCTTAATTCATGAAGCATAAACGTGGCACACAAAGCATAGAGTATACACATGGATTCATTAAAGTCATAAAGCATACGCACAGTGCACAAAGTATGAAGTATATGTATGAATTCACCTAAGTCATGAAGCATACACATGAATTGTAATGTCCCCTGTCAGGACCTTCCTTAATTTTTCTTATATTTCTAGATTAGGGTTTTTGCAGACTAGTTCAATATCTAATTCTCTTGTATTGTCCCCATTTTCGGTGTTAACATTTCTCTATATACTTTGTCATGAGAAAAGATGTGTCTTTTCATTTAATTAAGTTTGTTATATTATTATTTAATATTATTATATTATTATTTATTAATATTAATAATAATATTATTAATATTATATATGTAATGCATATTATATATACTTCAATAATTCAATTTATATATTTTAATCATTATATTTTATTGGTTTATATAATAATAATATTTAATTATCATTTGATTTTAAATTTCATACTTTAACATTATTATTATAATGTAATATATTATGTGATATTATAATATGATTATAATATTATAATTATATCCTTATTTATATATTGTTCTTTTTTTATTAATTATTCATTTATATTTTAATTATATAAATCTTATTTTGACAGGGATATCAGAGTCCCCTCTCAAATTTCTCTTGTCCTCAAGAAAAAATCATTTGTACTTAACTTTTCTTGGAGAGCCAATATATGAAGCATATAATTGGATGCAAGAAGACATAAGGGATCCATGGAGCATACATCTTAATGCATGAAAACACGAAACATACATGAAGTAAACACACGAGTGCATGAAAACATGAAGTAGACACAAGGTAGACACATGAATGCATGAACACACGAAGTAGACACGATGTAGACACATAATACATGCATTCTTGATTAATGCCTTACAATTTACAATTTGTATTGAGCTAGGGTCAAGAAAATGATTTACAAAATTTACTTCTTCAATAGAATCCTACAACCACAAGTGATCATTAGTACATACGTGTATATATAAGTTCCAAAGAAAATACGAGTCATGATAAATCACTCCAAGCCAATCCCATACTAGGCCCAAGAGCAGAACTTTGGCCCCCTTGGCCTTAGTGGCAGGTGTTAAGCATCCACGTGAGGTGGCCTACTTAGCGGGATGCTTGTTTTGCTTCCATATTTATTGAAGATGCTTGTTTTTTTTTGCTCTTATTATTATTCTAGTTGAGAAGAACACTTAGGATGTAAACAGATTGCTTAGGCACCAAACTCAATGGTTTCCCTCATTTTATAGATCCAAGCGCTTAAGCCTTTCTTGGGACCTGTCCGCAAGGCGCTCTGGGTCGCTGATCTGTACCCTATCTTGGGAATAACCGATTGGCTGGATTTACACTAGCCTCTCCCTGAATACACCTCTGTTCTCTCTTCTTGGACTTAATACCAATTGTAATGTCCCCTGGTAAGTTCAAACAAATTTGTACATAAATGGACCAATGTCTAAAATACTTGAATTAAGAATATGCTAATTAAATCCATGCTATTAATATAGGACATTGAACTATATGTGTATACTTATGAACAATTGAGAGAATCCATGCTAACCTTATTATTATTGTAGTTGAGAAGAACGTTTAGGATATAAACAGATTGCTTTGGCACCAAACTCAACGGTTTTCCCTCAAGGTTTACAGATCCAAGCCCTTAAGCCTTTCTTGGGACTTGCCCGCAAGGCGCTCGGGGATGTTGATTCCTACCCTATCTTGGCAGTAACTAGTTGGCTGGATTTACACTAGCCTCTCTCTAAATATACCTCTGTTTCCTCCTCCCAGACTTAATAATAATGTCTTGAGCATGCAATTCATTATTCTGTCTACATAGTATTGCTAGTTATCTATGCTTATAAAAATTATTAATGTTGCATAATCAGGAAGACATTTTGTGCATACCGATTTCACAGGAATGACAGTGCGTTGTTAATATTCTGTAACCTCTTCCAACGATTTTACTGCTGAGTATCCGTTCTGTAGTTATTCTGTTGTCCTCTGTTTGCACTAGTCTTGCCTGATTGGAGCACAGAGATATAATTAACTTTCTAGTATAACTAAACAACACTTGTTGTTCCTTGCTTTCAATATTCTTTCCTTTGATATCTTCCTCGAGGTGCTTTTGTCTAAGTAATTTTCTCCCCACCAATAACAAAATATTATTTTAGGAATTGAGATGGTATTGTAAGGTCTTCTGTAATCTCTTCATTGTCTGAGATCTTCCTGTCCATTATTATTCTCTTGTTCTATATATTTATAATTTCTGATCCCATGAGTTCGTGATATAAACTGATATCAGTGCTACAACAGATTTATTAGGCCACATATCAGTCGCTTACTCTATATAATGTCCTGATATAATATTCTGTGAAGCAGTATTGATAAATCAAATATAAGTTGCAGGATCCCCTTTCTGTTATATGATGCTTGCTTGTAAGCCAATAGGGACGGATTCCTTCTAAAGGACTGATTCCCTCTGATATCTTTCTTAGATGTAATCTCTCCAATCCATGGTATCCTTGTTTTTTTTTTGTAATCTCTCCCGATGGTGTGTAGCCTCAGACAAGTTTGATGTCATCTTAATATTTCTCAATCCCATGCATTTTAAATTTTTAATATTTCTCAATCCCACTTGTGCAACAACCAAGCAAGCAGCTTCCGTCCGAGCAGAAAACAAATGATACGTAAATTAAGTCTTTGAGACGTGTTCTTTACTCTATTCATATCAAATCTTGCTGTCTGTGTCTTATTTTGGCTTCCTCCTTTGCCGTTTCTATTCTCTGATTCATTTTTATATTTCTTGTTAGTGACCGATTCACCTTATGGTGCTAACATGCTTATTTAAAGTATATGCTTTGACTTTGATTTTCACCTTTTTTGGTTTCCCTTATTTGTTTTTGTCGTCCATGACTAGCACCATGCATGAGTGTCTTTTTCCCCGTGTTTATTTCTATTACTCTCCCTTAAGAATCTTTGGTTTTTTTCTTTTTTTAATAATCTTTTCCTCCATTTTCAATGTGTATTTTTTTTAAATAATAGTTGACCGATTCAATTCTATGTGGTTCGCGGTCCAATGCTAGGTAGTCTTTTTTATTATTATTACTAATACCCTTCTTATCCTCCAAGCGTAACTTGGTTTTGAGTGGTCCTTCCATGAAATGGCACCTCCGCTTAATACAATCGCTCAACAATATGCATTTGGATGGGATACTGATGTTGACTGGCTTCCGTAATTTTTTTTAAATTGTTTTGGACTTTAGCTTCTAGTACAAATAGGTTATTTGTGCCCAGGTCTTGGTAGATCCTCCTCGGAGTGCATCATTGATGTGTATTCCTTTGTTACTGCTTCAAACTGCAATATTGCTCCTTAGTGTCCGGTAACCATAATATCGATATGAAAGTTGATATTATGCAAACACCTCCTGAACACTTCTCAATTGATTCATATGGTCTTCTTGACTGAGTCGGTAGGTGTGGATTCCATACTTTATCGGCTAACTCTTCATGTACGTGGACCAACGGATGGTGTTGATGATTGTATTCTTGTGCCATCAGTTATTCTGTAATGTATCTACCAAACAAACTCTCTTATTCCCTGTATAACTTCTCTTCCTCGTCTCATGAAGATGCTTTGGGTGTCATGAGTATGAAAACCAGTTTGCACAGTCTTCTTGTTCGGATGCTTTTCTCTCCTTGTACACAGGTCTTTCTTTCATGTTTGGTGATTATTTGTTCTATCTGTTACCTTTTTTTTGTTTCTTGTATTGCTGAAACCTAACCTCTATAAGCCCGGTGTCATGATCGATTTTAGCACTTATATCTGTCCCTAATATTTGTGCGTAACCTATAATTGTAGTCATAATCCCTTATCCATGAGATCTTATCTCCAAATGGTAATGCCCAGTGATGCTTTCCTTCAACTTCACCTTTAATCTCCTGGTCCATCTGTAATGTCATTCTCTTATTTCTTTAATCAGCGTGCAGATCACTTCTATCCCATATTTTTTTTTACCCTGCAGGATGGCAGGATCGTGTCCCCTGTCAGGACCTTTCTTAATTTTTCTTATATTCCTAGATTAGAGTTTTTGCAGACTAGTTCAATATCTAATTCTCCTGTATTGTCCCCATTTTTCAGTGTTAATATTTCTCTATATACTTCGTTATGAGAAAAGGTGTGTCTTTCATTTAATTAATTTTATTTTATTTTTATTTATTAATATTAATATTATTATTATTATGTTATTATTTATTAATATCAATAATATTAATATTATATATGTAATGCATATTATATATACTTCAATTTTTATATTTTAATCATTATATAAAATTATATTTTATTGTTTTATATAATAATAATATTTAATTATCATTTGATTAATTTTCATACTTTAACCTTATTATTATAATGTAATATATTATGTGATATTATAATATGATTATAATATCATAATTAAATCATTATTTATATATTGTTCTTTCTTTATTAATTATTCATTTATTTTTTAATTATATAAATCTTATTTTGACGGGGATATCACATGAATACACACAATGCACAAAGCATGAAGTATGCATATGAATTCACTTAAGTTGTGAAGCATACACGTGAATGCACACAGCTCACAACCATGAAGCAAAGGTATGAATCATACTTGAAAATACACATAAGGCATAATTCATATATACACGCAAGACATGGAGAATACATGAGTACATATGAATACATGTAAGGCAAAAGTCATACATATGAATACATGCAAGGCATGAATCATACACAAGAATACGCGAGTACATATGAATACATGTAAGGCATAAGTCATACATATGAATACACTCAAGGCATGAATCATACACAAGAATACATGAGTACATATGAATACATGTAAGGCATAAGTCATACATCAATTTTCTCTCTAATGAAGTGATGTTGAAGAGCAATGTGTTTGGTCCTTGAATGGAAGATTGAATTCTTTTCCAAGTCAATGGCAATTTGATTGTCACAATACAAAGGAGTAGGAGCCTCTTGAGATAAATCCATCTTTTCAAGTAATCGTCTTAACCATATGACCTCTTTGGATGCATGGGTACAACCTTTATATTCAGCTTTGGTGGAGCCAATAGAAGCGGATTGTTGCTTTTTACTATTCCAATAAAAAAACAATATCCACAAGTAGATTTCCCATTTTGGTCACTTGTATAACCTTTTAAACTTAGTTGCCGATTCGGATTCGGGGACGGATTCGGGTTCGCGAATCCGGTTTGTGGATTTGTGAAATTTTTTTTTCCTGTTTTGGATTCGTGAGTATATATATATATATATATGCATTATATATCCAAAAATATAAGAGAAATATACATAATTCTAAAACTAAATCATTTCATACTATGAATCTATGATGCTTGATCATTAAAACTGTTATGTATGTGAAGCCTAATCAGGCTCAGGTTCTTTCGGCGCGGTTTCTTCCCAGACTTATCTACGGGGGTTTGGGGGCAGCGCCCCCAAGCTCGGAGTCAAGGGGCAGAGCCCCTTGCGGGGTCCTGGGGCAGCGCCCCAGGCGGGGTCAAGGGGCAGCGCCCCTTGACGCCAACAATAACTTAATAATATTGTAATGGGTCGGCCATCAATTTTCTATTAGTCGGAGATTTTTTGCCCTAATTAGAGAGCAAAATGAGAGAATAATAGAGAGCACAATGAGAAATAAAATGTGTCTGGAGACTCATAAAAGGGGTCCTTTTAGGGTTAGAAGCAAAAAAAAAATATAAAAATGCTTTTTTAAAGTCATTGTTTGACTTTTTAAACTCCAACTGCCGTGGGTCCTTGAGGATCCACGCAGATCCGCGCGAGATCCTCATGGATCTGCTTGGATCCTCCTAGGTCCGTGACGGATCCGAGCAGGGTCCGTGCAAAACCCTATGGGTCTGTCCGGATCCGTGAGCCACGGATTCGAAGGGATCCACAGGGTTTTGCAAGGACCCTACCCGGATCCATCCTGGATCCGATGCAAATCCGGACCCGGATCGGACCCAGACTTGGATCTGGGCCTGCTAGGGCGAATCTAGCAACTAAGCTTTTAAAATAATGTCACAATTGGCATTATAAAATAAACCAACATTAAGAGAACCTTGAATTGTAAAATTCTTTTTGCAACTTTAAAATGAGTTTGTTGAGGTTTAGACATAAATCCAAAAACTAAACCAACACTATAAGCAATATCAGGCCTATTAAGAGTTTATACTTTAAACTTCCAACTAGTTGTCTATACAGAGTAGCATCAACAAAAGGTGTTTCCATTTCAATCATAAGTTTAGTTCCCAATTCAAAAGGAGTGGAAACAGTGTTAGCATAATTCGTTTTAAATCTATTTGACAGATCTTGAGCATATCTACTTTGAGAAAGAAAGATACCCTTAGGTGTTTGCCAAATTTGCATATACCCAAAAAGTAATGTAACAAACCCAAATCAGTCATTTGAAACTCATTAAGTTGAAACCTGACATCATAAACTAAATGGTTAGAACTTGAAGTAATAATCAAATCATCAACGTATAGAATAATAATCACAAAATCATCTTCACTAGTTTATGAAGGAATAACAAGCTGAGCTTGAATATATGTAATGAATTGTTGAAATTGCCTAGGAAGGCATTTTTTAAGAATAATATGAATCAAACGAAGATTTGCAAGCTGCACTCCTAAACCATTTAATTGACTATTAATATTTAACGAATCGAACTTTAATAAAAACTCATCCATTGTCTTACAATTAGTATAGCTGAGGTCTTCTAGTTGATTTTGAAGATGATTTTTTCATGATTCATTCGAGCTATCATAGGTTGATTTTAGGATTGTCCATGCTACATGGCTTTTGTGCAATTCCCAATAAGAACATAAAGTTTGGAAACCATTGAAATGCAAAATGAGCCCAAGGGCCTTTTCATTTTGAGCTTTCACCTTTTTTGTTCAACAGGAGTAGCAGTGGAAGTGGGCTTTAGATGCAACTTATGTGGTAACATCTAACAAGTGCTTGAAGCGAAAAATAAACAAAATGTGTGTTTTCCTTGAGTGATAATTAGAATTAATTAAATTTTAGGAATCAAGGTGGACATGAGTGCAAGAATTAGTGTTAGCGAGGAAAAAAATGCCCTCCTTGCTTAAATGAGTTCAAAATGTTGTTATAGAAAATCTTGAAATAAAACAACCCTTGATTTAAAATAATTTCAATAAAAAAATTGAAATTGATTTTAGAATAATTTGGAATAAACACTCAAATAATTTAAGGATAATGTAGAGACAAACTAAGGATAATGTACTTGATTGAGATTAAAGAATTACTATAAATGTAAACCAGAGAACAAAACTAACAGGAAAAGACGCCATTTAAAATAAAAAATAAAAAATTTAAAAAGCAGATGGAAACTGAGCAGTAATAGAAGTTAGAAATATGCAACACAAAAAGCAAGCTATAACCTTGCATAGGACATGACAGAGGTTAAGCTATAATAAACTATAATAAAACTTGCACACTAAAACAAGTAGAGAAAACTCTCCTCTTCTTTCCTCGAGTGTCTCCAATGGTGAGTGCTTTTTGAAAAAAATGATAACCTTTCAACAATACAAGCTCAAGAAGATTAGTAGCAATCTACTCTGATACCATGAAAGAAAAATAACATGAAGAAAAAAGAATTAACTAAACAAGTGCAATTGTTCAAAAGTAGATGTTACCATTAAAGAATCCCAAATGAAGAGCAAGCACACCAAAATCCAAGGAGACACGAGATCTGTAAGGGGGAAAAACAAAGAAAAATCCCCAATATTATGGAGATGGCAAAAGCCTAGATAAATTACAATGTGTGTGTGTGTGAGAGACTTCAAATATGTAAAGGTGAGAGAGAGCCATCTAATGTTCTATATATGCAATGTGTCACAATCTTCATAAGGAGGAAATCTGATATTCCTACAATAGACAAAAGGAGAAAATAAACTTTTCCTAGTGAAGATTAATTCCTAACAAAACCAGAAGGAAAATTTAACCAAAAGAACTTGGTTACCCTTGATATTTATTCTCAACAATGATGACTTTTTAGAATTAGATGCCTATTCACTGAAGCAATGCATGAGAATGAAAATGAAGGAGAGGGACAGCTTTTCTATAGACTGTTCCTCTTAATAACTAATTGCTTTATCTAATTTTGTAATAGACCTCTCATGCTTAAAATGCATTGTTGATGGCGAGCGTTTCCTTCACAATTGTGATGTTGTAATCACTTAGTCCAGGCTGTCTTTGGTTAGATTGGTGAGACAGCTTAAGATTCTTACTAAGTTAAATTAGGGTTGTTTATACTGATTCAGGGCCTGGAAGATGATCATTTTCTCAACTACTAATGCTTGCAGCCCAAAGTTAATTGAGTGGAAGGTTTAGAGGATGCACAAGGTATGGATGGGGACCCTTTAATCTTTGGTGTGTGGGGTGCAAGTTGAGTTTGTATAAGCAGCATATGCTCACACACGCAACATTCAAACATGCACGCATACTAATGAATCGTACAACATAACATTATACAATTGAAGTTAAGTTCTAATTATGTCGGGTGGGTGCACTAGGTACAGATATGTATAATGTGCATCCATTTTAATTTTGGATGTGCACATCTGTGTAATGTTGATGCAGACCATTTTTTCATATTGTAGACATAGAAGAGGGCTTGTTGCTTGAAAGGTTCATTTGTCAATTCTTGTATTCAGTTGCTAATGGAAGATTCAGTGGAAGAATCAAGATTAATAAATTTAGTCTAAACGAAGATGTTGTGTAGGTTTATCTTGGTTGTGAATTGTTGTCTTTTCCATTATTCTGTTTGTTATAACTTATTATTGCTACTATGGAGATCTTCCTATGCTGCTTTAATCTCCAATGTTGCATTTGGAGTCCTTTTTGATGGGTTGACAAACCAAGTAATTTCTTTTTCAATTGTGTCAATTTTTAAAAAATGCCTTTCTATGGAAATGTCTTGAGGAACTATTTTCATCCACTTGTCTCAATATCTATCCTTAGATAAAAAGAACCTAGCATTTTAGCTCTAATCTTTACTGCTAACGTGTCCACACTTTTGATTGCAATGTATCATTGGTGCTGGGATATTGATACTGAGATTTGGTCTTTTGACCTTTGAGATAAATGACATGGATCCGAGTTTTTACCAAATAGAATTTTCTTAATAGAGCAAAAATCCTGTAGGAGTTGGAGTTGTGTTCATCCTCATCTTAGTTTTTTTGATTGTGTAGATATGAGATCTTCTAGTTTTTAAATGGTCTTCACATCAAGTTTGAGCATGGGTGCTCATTGTCCTCCAATAATATCCTATTGCTTATGAAAATGTTTGGTTAATCCCTTGCTCTTCATTTCTAGGATTTTGTTCCTGCATCCTCTCTTCAATCATTACCAGCTAGACGGACTCACATGGGATAGATAAAAATTTTCTAATTCCCAAAACAAGCAAAATTTAGATCCATGCCTTTTGCGTGCCCACATTCAGACTAGCAATCAAGCTGGAGACACTTGATTTGAGATAAACTGGTATAAGTCCTCAATCAGTCACTCATAATGCTGAGTTTTGATTTTGGCATTTTTGAATGAAACTTTCTCATTAGAAGAGTTTAACATGTGTGAAATAATTAGCAGCCAAAACTAGGGTATGAATTCTCTTATTGCAATGAGTCAATAGATTGTGATCACATTATGATAGAAGATAGCTTAGTTTAATAACAGAAGCAGACAGGTGAGCAATAAGATGGAAAAACAATTCAGGAATGAGGTCCGAGCAGTAAACAAAGAGTGTTGCCCAGATATTCATATTAGAAGGTGGCTTGAAGTTTGAACAGGAAGAAGTTAACCATGCCAAAAGAGGAAGTCAATTGGATTGGAATCTATTCATTAAGGAGAACAAAAGGTCAGTTAATATTTAGAAGTTGGAAGTTCATTTAAAACCAACAAGAGAGTCTAGTTGTGTGTAGATGGCAGCCAACCTAATAAGAGCAACCTATCTGGCGAAGGCTATCTTAAAAGATAATGTCAAAAGGAATACTTATGATAGAAAGATGCAGTAGTTATTTTGGTGATGTTTCGGTGTGAGTTCATATGCTTGACAAAAAGTAGATTATAGGATTTTTGATCTTTTTGCTAGTGAGAATTGAATACCGATCAGAGTAGTTGATCATGAGATTAGTCTTCTATATTGCTTATTCTACAATTGAAATGACATACAATACACATGGCTCACATAACGTGTGATTGTATCTATTTATGTTTTCTATGGTGTGTGTCTGATTTGTCAATTAACATCTGAGCATCAACTTAACCTGTGCTAAGCCTTGGGGTTCGACAACACAGTGTGCATGAGATATAGGAAACCTTTTCACATCCCATTCAGCCACTGTAGGGACTACCTTTTAAATCATCATTTCATCAGTGCTACCATTTGCCATCTTGTCTTCAACATTCATGTCTGGAAGGTGATTTTTTATTGCCGGCTTTCTTGTTATTCATTTGCTGCCAAAATAGATGTTTGTATTGCTTGCCATTGATAAACTGATAAATTGACATTTTCTATTTTTCCATGCAGGTAAACATGGAAACAAATTAAAAGTGGATGATCATACTCGGCTATTTTTGTATCAGATGGTTGGCACATGGGGCCAGCTTCTTTTCCCAAAACCTTGGAAAGAGTTTCGGCTGTGGTATGATATGCATAAAAGCAAAGGGATTAAGCCTATTTTACAAGGTATGGTCACAAATGGTTGGTACAAGAAAATGGGCGAAAAGATCTGGACACCCTGGTTTATTAAATTCATCCATACTCGTGGATACTACAATTTGTACACTAACTTATTACGTGAAAGAGCATTGAGTGTTTCTTACAGGGATGCTGGTGTAAACTATGGTAAGAAGGTTGGGCCTGATTCTCAGTTAATTAATTCAAGTGATATTTTGGACATTAACCTATGGGAAATGAAACCTTTGAAACTTATCAACTGGTATGATTTCTGCTTTCAGAAAGTGCTTGTACATAGACTTGTGAAAAGGCTTGATGAATTAGAAACAGTTTTATCATCCGTTCAAGAGCAGAAGAGGGTAATCCTTGTTAGTTTGTTCAGAATACCAGATGCAATTGTAAGGAATCTTTTGTGTCAGTTCAAAAAGTTAGGCATCCGGAATTATATTCTTCTGGGAGAGAAAACAAATTTGTTAGATGACTTGGCTAGGGGGGGACATGCAACCATAGATGCAGATCAACTGCTAGATGATATGATGAGAATGGGTTTAGTGGATCTTAAATTTTCCGAAGTTCCAGATTTCAGGGAGGCTCTGGTTTATGCACACGTAATAAAGAAATCACTCCTGCTTAATTATAGCATCTGGTTAACAAAAGCAAACATAATTCCCACAGACACTATTTTTTCTATTGAAAGTTACCTCAAGAATGATGCAATTCTTTTGGAGACAGAACAAAAGCAGAGGACAGAGCTGTTGTACTTGAAGAGTTCAGAAGCAACAATACAGTTAATGAGTAATGTATTGGTAAAACTGGCAGAAAAAGCTACATCTTCTGTCATTGATGATCTTCCTGAAGGTGAAAATATTTTAAGTTCTCAAGTTAGATCTTCCATTACAGGATTCAGTTTTATGATCAAGTTAATTGATGCAAGTGTAATGACACATGTTGGTAGTTATACAAGTGATTCTTCTTCCAAAACATCCTCAGAACCAGTAGCAAAGGTTTTATTTTGGACTCCAAATAAAGACACAGATTATGTAAAGGAACGATTGAAAGCCCTTAATATGTGGATGATCGATGATGAACTTTCTTGCACGTCAATCATTTGCCACCAGTCCTAATCCCAAACTAAAATCATTGGTGCACAAAAGGATTAATGAACTGGGATGTAACATTATGTTGCAAGCATGCAGGCAAAGACGCTACCTTAGTTGAGTTCTATAGATGTGCTCCTATATTTTATCCATCCTGCTTCGGTTTGAATATATAGAAGTTTTGAGTCATTTTCTTTTGCAAGATGGCAGGAAGGATTTTGTGGACTCTTCATTTTATTCTCCTGTTTTATTTGCTTAACACATCATTATTGTCCTTTTGTAGAATAAAATGTGTGCCATCAGCCCCCTATCATTATTGCATTCACCATGGCTTCTAGTATTGCATTCACCACCATGTTTTCCAGCTAAGTAGAATTTTAATAGATGAATAAATTTTATTACCAATTGGAAGGGTTGAGATTGAATTAAGCAAATCACAATATGATGTAGATCGGATTGGAGATAAGCCCAAACTTTCAGCAAGCTCAATTCAGACACATTTTATTAGAGAAATATTACGCAGAAATTCTGCAACAATGTTCAATTTTTTTTTTCATTGCTTCATGTCATTACAGAGATTTTGCATTAAAAGTTTGACCTTGATTTTACAAAGTTTCACACATTCAACTACTTCTCTCTGTTTTTCCACTTCACGTGATTACAGAGATTTCACATTATTATCTCTTCTCCTCCACGCATTCACCCACTTCTCTCCTTTTTTTAAATATGCTTGTTTAAATCTGCAGACTCTGGCTTTTCTTTTCTTTGCAAATTTGACCTTTTTCTTTCCCTGCATTTCATCTCCCACACATTTCTCTTCCTCTCTTCCATCTGCCTGTGCCTCTTTCAATTCTTCTTTGCAAAGTTTTATAACCCCTTTTAAATTATATTTGACATTCAACAATAATTGGGTGATCTGATGACCAAAAGATTTTTTATGATTAATTGACTTGGAGAATGTTGTTTCTCCTTCCACTGCCAAATGCTCCTGCATCACAATAATTACTAATCTGATCAATTGTAAACTTTGGATGTGGTATTAGTTTGGTGTGGAGTAATAGGACCCAACTTACCATTAGTTTGTAATTGTTATGATATTTTGATCTAAATTTTTTTTGAGATATTTTGAAAAGAGAAAATGATATATCATATACATATGGTCGGCCTTTGTATGTGGTATTAATGTTATATGATGGAAAAATATCCCGAATAGAGGGAAGGTGAAAGAAGCCATTGCTTCATCCCTTGCTCACTCCATCAAGTCTCTGTTCATCTCTCATTCTACTCTTGACACTACTGTGCCTCTCACTATTTCTTCTTTTGGTTCTATATTGACAGGGCTATTGAAGCTTTGGATGCCATACATTTCTTTTTCTATGACATGAGTTTTATGTCATGAAGAAAACCCTTCACCGCACACTTAAAATTGTAGTTCAGTACTAATCATACAACTATAGTGGCGTGCACTGACATATCAGTGTAGACATGTCCAGGTCATGTGTGGAGTATGGCAACAGAATTTTAGAAAACTTCTTTAATTTTTATCACTCCATTTCAATGCAGCTAGCTTCATATGATGAAGAAAGCCTGGAATATTGGATGTGATTTTAATTTCCGTTTTAGTACTGGTTAGAGATGATTTACTATATTTCATAGATGTTCTATCTTTTCCTGCTTTTCAAAGCATAGTTATATACATGTAAAAATATCCATATCCATTCCCGTCTTAGATACAGGTCCATCTTAAAATTTATAATATTGTCATCCGCCCATTCCACAGGTACATTTGAATACAGGTCTGAATCTTAAAATCATTATTGATGTTGAAAAATCCTAACACCATCCACATTAGGCTGTTCATTTGAAGGGTGGGAAATTGAACCACTACACACGCAGTAGTATGGAAAACTAATAAAAATTATCCATGCTTCTTTACAAAAGATAGCTAAATTGACATTTCATAATTGCAAATTTTTAGAACTTGAAAGTAGTGAAGAATTGAACTATGTGATTGGAATTGCGAGGAACTGACAATAACTTTAAATGCTGGTGAATGGAATTGGGGAGCATTGGCAATTCATTTCCATGCCTACAATTATCTCTTACAACTTGTATTGAAGTATAACTTGTGTTGATGAGTGAGATAGAAAGACATACTTGACCTGAATATATCATTAATGAATCATAAGGGTATAGAATCTCTAGGCCACATTTCTATTTAACTCAATGAACAAGGGAGGTGGACAAGCAACTCTATATTTAAGCTCCACCATGAGCATTTCTCAATGACAATGTTTTTCAAGCAAATTGGAACCCTTGTCGAACAAAATTTCTGAAATGAGTAGGGAAGGTGGACAGGCAACAAGATAACTCCAGCTTTCAAGCCCCATTATGAGCTTTTCCATAATGCAATGTTCTTCAAGAAATTTAGAGAGGGCCCTTTTGTTGAATAGAATTATCACCATCTTTCCTTGTTGTAGAGGTGTTTGTGGTAGCCCTTGTCAAGCAGCCTTTGTCAGCACAATGTTTGATTGGTTTTCATTTATAATTTTAATTTTTTGTTATGCAAATGATGAATGCTTGAAGTTTATGTTTATCATTTTCTTGTAAGTTTTGAGTGAAATGCTTAAGTTTTATATGAAAGTATTAGTTGTAGTCTCTAAAATGGCTATGTTCGGTACTCTCAAATCAAAGCAACACACCCATTTGGGATTGGTCAACACTATGTGATAAAAATTCTAAGCAACACCTACAGTGCTTTGGGAGTT
This sequence comes from Chamaecyparis obtusa, assembly GCA_027943335.1. Lineage (NCBI taxonomy): Eukaryota > Viridiplantae > Streptophyta > Pinopsida > Cupressales > Cupressaceae > Chamaecyparis > Chamaecyparis obtusa. The sequence continues at coordinate 6,821 of BSBK01002873.1, read as the reverse complement.
TTTATGGATAAAAAAGCCTATGCAACACCTACATAGGTCTTTGTTAAGGATTTATTGTGATGACTATAAGGGTGTTTTCCCTCAATTTTTGTCATTTGAAATATCCCATACTGTGTTTTACAATATTATATGCACAAGTTACATATCTAATAACAGATAGATACTAATCCAATTTATTGCATTCACCATGGCTTCTAGTATTGCTTTTAAGGGATTTCTATATTTGAACTGCCCATTTCAAGTTCTCAAGAATTTCATTTGAAGCTATTGTACGAGACTTTTAATCTGGCACTCCTTGGCAATTGCATCATTAAACTTAGTAGGCTGACATGAATATGGGTGAAACTGATCACTTAAATTAACCTGGGCATAACCAAGTATGGTTCCCGCATTTGTAAGAATATCATAGCTTGAGCAAATCAGCAAGTTAGCAAAGGGGGAGTGCTTGAAACATGTACAGCTAGGGGTCGTTTCTGTTGGTTCATGTCAGGCTTCCCATATGAGGGTTTACATTTGATTTAAAATATTAACCCTTCATGTGCATTTACAAACATGCTTTGCTTATCACAATATATGTTCTCCAATATAAAAACATTGTAAACACAAACGAGTCCTGCAGAGTGTGAAACTATAATTTACATTCATTTGAATTGTATTGAGCAATGTAGACCCATTTTTGGGATGAATCATTAAAAAATGCAGGTTAGCCAAATGTAAGTCTGCCTCAAGGATATAAATTTACACTCCAGCTTTTTATGAAGGGATCTGATGATCATTGCGACTGCATTGAATTTAAAGATGTTGGCATAATATCTCAAGCAGAATATGCACATAGGAGTTTGTGGATGGAGGGAATAGTTTACTTGATTTAAGTCGTACTGGGTTCCATTTTCATTTTATGTATGATTTAATTGTTCGTGCACAGAGAACAATGCAAAACTTTCTTAAATCATACATTGTCCATGCAATGTTTTTGGTAGGGTGATCCCCACCGAGAGGGTAAGGTGGTGAAACCCTCTTTTTGAAAGAATCAACACCAGAATTAGAATGCCAATAATGTTGTACCTCATTAGCCAAAGGCTGGAGTAGTAGAAGTCGGAGGAGAGTCTATGCGACCAGAAGGAACCACACCAACAATAAGAGGTGGAGATGGGTTCATTGGGCTTGAAGAGGCCAAAAAAGGAGCATCGCCTTGGCGGGAGTCATCATTAGCCTATGGACAATCATCAGAGGAAGAATTGGAGGTCATGACGGTCAAATAATCATCATTTGCGTCCCTCCAGCAAGGCATCACCTTTATGACGCAAGACAAAACAATTTGAAGCCAAATGACCAATACAAAAGCATCATCAACATTGAAAGGGCAAGCCCTCATAATCCAACAATTGAGTCAAACGTCTGTCCCCGACCATGAGAACCACATCCTTTGGAAGGGGTGTGGAGATGTTAATGTCAACCAAAATATGAGCAAAGGTTAAGAGGCCCATTGCTGCCATAGCCTCATCCACTGTTAAGAGATGGCCAATGCCCTCAAAACGAAAATTCTCCCAAAAATTAAGGGGAAGATTGGGGAGACAAACCCACATTGGATGTACACTGAGGTGTTTAGTAAGAGGGTTAAAGGAGATTGTCCAGGGTTTGGCTAAGAGAGAGTGATTCCCCCAAACCCACAACTTGCTCAACACCAAATCACGTTCTTTAGAAAAAGTAAAAGGAACAACAAAAAACCCCTTTGCGCAAGGGAAAAGCTCAATGTTACTAAAGACTATAGATCTCCAAGAATCTATCACCTAATGATGCAGATCTGGAAGAGTAGGACATAAACAAGTAAATCTAAAAACTAACCCGCAATGTTGGTAGAAATCTGCATTAGCCACCACATCCAGGCCACACACCATCACAGGGGATGTCTCGACACAGGCAAGAGGTTGAGATTTCTCCCTTGAAGGAATAACAATAGTAGATTTGTCAACTTGAGAAAAACTCTGTCCACTCGTGGTGGATAGGGGAGGGGAGGGGAGGGGAAGGGGGGGGAGGGGCTCTTCACCGCCTTATTAGGTTCAGTATTAGGTTTCTGAGAAGAGTTCCCAATACACACCACTCCAATAGAAGCCCTACCACTAGTAATATCGAAAGTAGTAGCAAGAGCCCCTGAATCTCCATCAACCAGGTGAGGAGCACCCAATACAGAGGGATTAGGGTGAGGGACAACCTCCCATTGCCCACTAGAAACAATGGGGATGCACAATTCATCTTGTCCAAAATGGGTCGTAATAGCTCCTTAATAGTTAGAACAAACACCTCAAAACCAACGACAGGAGCCGTAGGTAGGAAAGAGACGTAGTAGCAAGCTAGAGGACAATGCCTACATACAACAAATTTGAAAATCCATGGGTTGGAGTTGGTATAGATGCAGTGCTTGACGTGGATGCAATCATCATTTTCTCCAAAAACTTATTCATTTAAATTATGTTGAATAGTTGGTTCTTTCATATTTAATTTTTTTTTTTGGATATATTTTTGATTGACATATACCTATTAATATTTTTAACTCCCCTTTTCAGTCATTTCCTTGACATGTTTCTATACAAAAATTTGCTTAATAGATTTTCCTAATGATCCCTAAAGTTTTAAAATATTATATCGTATAGATCAGGATGTTATCCTAGAATAGGTTGTCAACTTATTTGCAATCTTTTACATAGAAGTTCTAAACTCAAAACTTGACAAGATTTGGTGCAACAACTTTGTGTGTAATGCACCAACAAGATAAATATGTTGAACACATTAAAATATTGTAAAAAGGAGACAAATATATCTTTTCTAAAACTAGAAAAGGCGTGTTGAATGCTCTCTTGAAATTTTATGAAAGAGCACCCACTTGTTAGCATGTGTTGATTGTTTAAGTTGAATTTATGCCCTTTCTTTTCTTGTTTTTTTAAAGATGAGAATAGAGACAAAAAGAGTGTGTGGTAGTTCATTTGGTCTTAACTACCTTCCTTTATTCATTTCATTGGACACTTGCAAGCAGATTAGATAGTTGTAGTGTTGATTTCTAGGTTTGAAGGAAACCCTAAAACATGTTATCATTCTTACCAATATTCTCCATTCTCCATTTGCTTTGTTTCTCATTTTCAAGTGGGAGTTATGGTGGGGTGGCAACTAATCTCCACACAAAATGGCATTGTAAAAAACATCCAAATTTGTAAAACATAATGTTTTTTTGTCTGTCTTTTTGTGGTTTAACAACAATGGGGATGCAGATCATGAAGATTTAGCTATTGAAATTTTTTAAAAAATCCATTGTGTTTTGAGGATTTTAGAAACTATACAGAGTGTTGCTTTCTATGGAGTTTAGCCACGTTCATTTTAGTTGCAGCTATATGTAATTTCTCACTTCACCAAGGATGAGTTGTGGCATAAAAGAAACATATAATTTGTGTAGTGTAGCATGTACCCACCTCAATCCTTGGCGAAGAATGGAATGACATACAACCCCTTATCCATATTTGTCTTTCTGAGAATTTTTTTGGTTGATTAGTAGCTAAATTGATGCATCTTTAGCTGTTGTTCAAATTTCAAAGCTCTTCCAATTCAGTGAGATCCGTGGTTGTATCAAATTGATGAAGTTATAGTGTTAAAAGGGAGTTTTTATTCTTGTGGCCTTAGCATTATTTTTTCTTCAACATCACTGTGATCTTAAGGGGTTTTCATACCCTTTCTTATTCTCATTCAAGGGATACAACTCCATTGCGATTGGATTTTGCAATTTGTAAGCAACAAAACTTGTTGATCAAAGATATTAAATTTCTACAGTCTATGTTGAAAATAGTTGTGCTATTTCCGAATTCAATTGTGCAAGATTCTTTTGCATCGACATTTAGAATCACATTCCATGATACATTGCGGAATATAAAAAGAAAGCTGAAAATAAAAGTTTATATTCTATTTTCCTTTGAATTACATTTTTCTTTTATAATTAACTGTCTTTGAATTACAATTTTCTTTAGGAGTAATGGATACCTATATGAGATTGCACGATCTCCTCCATCAATATTTGGGCAAATTTCTATTCTGCTCATCCATGATTACTCAGCTAAAATGACCACATTACCGTCCAATCGACAATAGAAGTTTAACTTTTATAGTAAACTATAACTTTAAAAGATGGTTTCATTGTAACCATTGGATTTTCTAATCTATCACATTATTTATGTTAATGGCTAGCAACGAGTTAATTGTTCGATAACTTCACTATCATGTTACCTCAAGAGGTTTTAAGGGGAATTTTTTTTCTTGGCATAGGTTGCAAACAAAGAAT